>JANJEY010000234.1:64662724-64684628 GCA_024703695.1 Erythroxylum cataractarum | reverse complement strand
GATATGGGTTGAGTCATAAAAAATGGATATGGATATGGGTTGAGTAAAACCCGAACCGAACCCTACCCATTGCCATCTCTATTCACCACTAATCAGATCATTACTCAATTATATCCAATGATCATCCAACTAGTATTTTTATACGTTAGGTGTCCGACATCAAAATACAATAAGTGACCTATTGATTACTATGATTATCTTAGGTCAAAGGAAAAATATACATTTAAATCCTTATGAGAATATCTCACTTGACAGTTCATAAGTAATAATAACCATTGAAAATTCTCAATTTGGTCAGTTCAATTATCATGATTATTGTATACGTCAAGAATAATATAGGCTAGATTCATTTTACAATCATGATTATTGCTAGGTCATAAGAAAGTTAAATCGGTAAATCAAAAAATTTAAAGTTAAAATATTTGATTGATATCAGGCTATTATAAAATATGTTTAAAATTGAAAAAAAAATTAAAATTTTGAAAATATGATTAAAGAAGATTGTTCTTATTTATAAAAATTTAAAGTTTAATTAAAAAATAACACTGTAAATAAAAATTAGTTGATTTATTTTAATTTATAAAAATTAATTAACTTACAATACGAATTAATTAACTTATAAATATAAAACTTAAAAAAATAAAAATAAAAATTTTATTTATAAAAGAGGTTATGTCTCGTTATTCTCAAAAGTTTCAAATTCTCTCATTCTATTTAAAGACTTGTATTTACATTAACTTTTTTTGCTTCACTTAAATAATTTTTATTTTTTAGAACAATCCCTTTTTTTAGATTTCAATTAAAAACATAGTGTTAAAACATATGTGACATAAATATTATATATAAACTAATCAAATGTTACTTACATGATGATCTAACTCAATTTTTAAATTTATTTTTAACTAATTAAATTTGATACAAATTAATAATTTATTAAAATTATTTTAAATTAGTAATAAATTATATTAAATTAATTAAGTCAAATTTAAGAATTAAATTAAATTATCATTTTAGTTATATTTTATTAGTCTATTAATATTTGTATGGTGTGTAATTGATTTTTTACAATGTTTTGTAACTAAAATTTGAGAAATTTTATCTTTTAATTAAAAATAAAAAATTTCCTGAAGAGAACATAAGTAAATGTAAAAAGAAAAAGAAAAACAGCAACAAAAAGGTATAAAAATACGAAAAACTAACTTGTAACTTGTAACTATTGCTCATAGACGTAATGTGAAGCTATGTCCTCTTAATTTCTATTCTCAGATGTCCCATTAACTTTTTCTTCTCCCAGTGTTTAAAGTTCCAATTTTTATGAAAAGCATTTGCCAACACCTCTGTCCTCCTTTCTTTTTCCTCTCTGTAGCCAAGCACCACGGTTCATGTTAACCATTTTATCATAAACATTTACAACCATCTCTGAACTTTTATTTTTCCTCTCCCATAGCGAAACCCTAGCCTTCGCTAACCGTAAACCTATCAAACCTGCCAAGAAATCTCTTTGCTTTCACCAACTATACCTCTCATTTCTTTGAAGATAATTTAGATTTTGGGTTTTCTTTCTTTTCATTCTGAGATTTAGTTATTCTTCTTTCTTTTTGTTCTGACATTTAGTTAACATCAATCTTCATTTTTTTAGAAATAGTGTTGTGTGAAGATGGTGATAAAAGTCGAGTCGTTGTGGTTGTTCTTACTCAATTCTCCTTCTTTTATAATTATTAGAGTGAAAATTGCATTTGGTGCTTCAAGAAAATCTCTCAACCTATTTCTAGTTTTTGTAAACTCAATTACCCATTTGCTCAAACTTAGTTCCAAATCAATTTTCACTACGATCGGTTGATTTCTCAAGTGTCAATCAAATAAAAATCTATCTTTCTATACTAATATGCTGTTTGGGCGTAAGAGAAGAATATGCATCCGATTGATGGTTCAGAGAAAACCGGCCGGTTTATTATTTAATTGGTCGATTTAATTCCCAACAGTTAAAAGTGAAAATCAAAACAAAAATTAGTTTAATTTACGATCGGTTCGGTCTGATTTTTATATCATTGCCTTTGTCAACTAATCCAAACAAGTTGAAACTCTATATTGACATGCTTGGACCGAGAGTGAAACATGTGATTAGCAATAAGATACTGCTCTCAAATTATCACAACAAAGCGTAGGAGGTGTGTAGTGGTGAAAAGTTCACATGTTGATATCTAGCCTCGGTAGAAGATCGGAAAATTGCTCGTTGCTTTGTTGAGGCCTAGGAAATTAAATTTGGTTTAACAAAATGGCAAATCCTGTAGCAGACTTATGAACCTCGGGAGAGGCACCTAATCAACATTGGAGTACGCATGAAGCAATAGTCTAGAAGATTAAAGATTAACAAAGAACAAGGCTATGACGAGAAGTCCCAATCCTCTTCACTTGCATCCAATTGTCAACCGACGGTCAATTATCAACTAATTCTTAATAAAATCAGCTAATGCAATCAGCTGATTGTCAAATAAGGCCTAAATGTTTAAAATTTTGCTTTTTACTTAGTTGCTACTATCTGTTAATCACCCTTAACGGAGACGACAAGAAGAAAATAGTCTAAAACACATTTAAACTCGATTCATTCGATTTGTGTATGATCCAATATTTTGATTACTTACGCTATATTCATCATTAACCTCTTTATTATGTGAGCTCATAACCAATTCTTTAGTTAATCTTAACTTAAAAGAAATATCTCTTCATTTATAAAATACACTCTTTTTGGTAACAGAATATGTATGTTTGTGTTTGATAAAAGTTATATTTGGCAATCAGCTGATTGTATTAGGTGTTAATTGATTTTATCAACAATTAGCTGATAACTTATTATATTAGCTAATTTGTCTAGTGAATAACATCATCTGTTTATTAAATATCTTTAGTAAAATCAGATGGTTAGTATTAATTGTTAATGTATAAAATGATTTATAAGAACATGACTTTAAAAAAAATTATAAGGACGTGAGTATTATATCTTAGTATTTCTTTAAATATTTTCATAAAAATATAGATTTTAGATATTTATCTTTACAAAAAACTAAGTTTATAAATATAATAAAAAACATAGAACATATAATAAAAAAATGATCAATTTTTAAATTTAATTTAATATTTTATATAATTTATAAATTAATTAAACAATTTTAGTAAAGTAATCAGTTTTTAATCATTAAATTTCTTACCTTATCTCCAATCTTTAAGATATAGTTTAATTTATTAAATTAAAAAATTGCAAGTGAGATAAGTCTTAAAAAATTAATGTCTTTTGATTTAGAATTATATTCTATAACAAATTCTTATATTGTTTTATATATTATGAAAGTTGATATATTATATTATCGTATTAATTGAAGCTTTATTAAACGTATTTATTTTCAACCCTATTTTATCATATAAGTTGATGTTGAAAATTAGTTAAATAGTAGTATTTAAGAAATTATTTGTTCCTAAAAATAAGTTATTCTAATAAAGAACAAATATTTTAGTTGATAAATAATTCCAAAGTAATGTATCTTTGTTTAAAATTTTAATTTTGAGAAATTAGAATAAGTTGCTGAAATCATAATAAATTATTCCACATATATAATATATTGTATAATTTATTTGCATTTCACAAGCATTTTCTGTAAAAAAAAAAACTTTATCATGAACGTACAAGATGTTTAATATTGCATTAATATGCATTTGGGCTAATATAATAATAATAATAAAATTAATCAATTTTTAAGTTAATTTAATATTTTTCTATAATTTATAAATTAATTAATCAATTTTAATAAATTAATCAATTTTTAAAATATAAATTTTTGTCTTAAAATTTTATTAAAATTAAAATTAAAATAATCAAAAAATCAAAATATGTGTCAACGGAAACTACACAAATGTAAAACCTTATTTTGGTTTCTTTTTTTATTTTTTATCATTTAATTTTTTATAAAATTAAGAGCCTTATAATTAAATTTAAAATTAAAATCAATTTTTATTAAGTTAACAGTAATATAATTAAAATTAAAATGATAAAAAATAAAAATAAAAAAAGACTCACATGTCAAGCGTGTGACACTTACGGCCGTGCAAATTAAGTCACAGCCATGACTTACATGCATACTTAATTTGCATGGCCGTGTAAGTGCAAGTTAAGTCATTTGTATAACCTTTGACGTCTTATTTATCTGAACAGAATTAGATAGAATAAGGTTAGCAAGAGAATCTGTTACCTAAGATATTATAAATAACTTAACTTGTACAACCTCCGACGGCTTTTTTAACTAAACAGAATTAGATAGAATAAGGTTAGAAAGATAATCTGGTAACCAAGATATTATAAACTTCTAACCACTTATCAATAGAGAGTGGCATGTTCAAACAGTTCAACGGAGGAAGTTTTATGTGTGGAAGGATCCGTTGGTGTAGACTACCTTTGCCAAAATATCATTGATGTACTGTTGTGTGAGTAGTAAGTCATTTTTAGTCGTTGTGGCTTCAATGACAAGATAATAATGCAGTGTGCTAAGGTTGTTAGTGCGTGAATAACACCCATCACAAATTTATCAGAACTACATCTCAGTACGATGTCATCTTGACAGAGATACCCGACACTGATGGAGTCAATCACATATATCATTCCATATTTAACTCCTTTACTGCATCAGCCAAGCAATAGCCTCAAATCACTCTGAATTCATATCCATACTTATCATGTAATTATATGCAATAGCTGCATTTTAGGAGAGTATATCGTGTAACATAACTCTAGGAGATACACCATCTGTATATATAAAGATGCAAGTCACAATATGAACATATCAAGAATTACATTTATTCCCATGGTTTCAAAGCTTGTGAGAGGCCTCCGTATCTTCTTTCCAAGTTTCTCTATCTCTTCTGCAAACATCTTCCTATAAACATCTTCCTATTCTCTCATGGCTTCAACTACTTATTCATCTTCTCTCTCTCTTCCCGGTGGGTCCAGCACCTCTAATTTTATCAAGCTTGATGAAACTAACTATCTCTAATGGCTTCTCCAAATGAAGCCATTTCTTATTGGCCTTGGACTTTTCAAATATGTAGACGGCACATGTCCAGCACCTCCTTCCACTATCACACATTTTGCCACCTCCACTTCTATCGACCTCACCCCACAAACACCTGTCCCAAATCCTGCTTATGCTGAATGGCTTCAAATGGATCAATTTGTTGTTAGACGTATCACCACTACTCTCGAATTACCAATTCTTTCCCTCCTCATTGGTTGTGACACAGCCAAAGATCATTGGGATCGCTTAGCGCTTCATTTCTCACAAATATCTATCGCTAGTGCTGCTCACCTTAAATCCCAACTTTTCGATCTCCAAAAAGGCTCTAAAAGCATTGATGAATACCTACAGCATGCAAAATCCCTATCTGATTCTCTCACTGCAATTGGCAAACCTGTTGATCCTAATGATCTTGTTATCACAACAATTAAAGGTCTTGGCCCTGATTACCTAATGCTCCGCACAGCTCTCTACAATATTACCCCACTCATCTCCTTTACTGAACTTTGCTCTCGCTTGATTCCATCGTCTTCTACTCCAAACACCGCTCTCTATAATGCTCAATCTTCTTCAAACAACTCAAGTTTTCTTTCCAAATTCAACAATAGCACCTATCGTGGACAACACCACTGTGGCAAATACAGTGGTTCCCATCCACGCAGTCGAGGAAATCATCACCAATGGCCATCCTCCTACAATAATAACCGAGCTCCATCACCACAACCACCCTGGGGACAGCAAGGCATTCTTGGCTCCTCACCTTGGTGCCCCAACTGCAGCACTCCTCATCATTCTCATGCCAACTGCTCACACCGTTTCTCAGGACCACCCAACATGCCATTTGCAGGTGCCCATTTTGCTCAACCATCACCCTCACCTAACAATCTATGGTACCCCGACACTGGAGCTACAAGTCACATTACTAGTCCCACCACACCTCTCCAAAATCCATATCCACCTCAAGGTAACACGTCTGTGGTCATGGGAAATGGAGACACTATATCGATCTCCCACCTGGGATCCCTTCCTTTCTCTTTAGCAAACTCCAAATTTTCTCTTAACAATGTTTTCAGCATCCCAACTATTAGCAAAAATCTCTTATCTGTTGCTCAATTCACAAAAGACAATAAAGTCTTCTTTCTTTTTGCCCCCGATTATTATCAAATATATGATCTTCTCACTGGCACTTTGTTTTTTCAGGGCCCCTGTAAAGATGGTCTATATCCGCTTCACATCTCCTTATCCTCTCCGTCATCCACACATCATGCTCTTGCTACTCACCACTCTTCAACATGGCATAAAAGGCTCGGTCACACCTCCTCCACTGTCCTCGCCCACTTACAACCTCTCTTAGGCAATCAAGTCTCTCTCAAACCTGCCTTCTGTTCTGATTGCGCAATTAATAAATCCTCTAGACTCTCCTTTGATTCTCGCACCAGTTATGTTAAATTTCCCTTCTCAATAATTCATAGTGATGTATGGATGTCTCCAGTTTCTTCTAATAGTGGTTATCGTTACTATGTCTTATTTACAGATGAATACTCTCGTTATTCATGAATTTTTCTCATGCGAAATAAATCCGAAACCTTCCAACACTTCAAGATCTTTGTGGCTTACATCAAAAATCAATTCAATTCTTCCATTCAAACCTTACAAAGTGATAACGGAGCCAAGTATGTCAATAATAATTTTAACCACTTTTGTGCCACTCATGGAATCCACCAACGTTTCTCTTGTCCTCACACCCCTCAACAAAATGGACATGCCGAACATAAACATCAGCACATCGCAGACATGACCCGTACCTTATTAGCCACTGCTCACCTTCATCACTCTTATTGGGCTGACGTTGTCCTAACCGCCGTTCATATCATTAACATTCTACCCACTCCTATTCTTCATTGGTTCTCTCCTCACTACTATCTCTACAAATCCCAACCCACTTACTCTTATCTCAAGGTCTTTGGATGTTCTTGCTACCCTTGTCTAGGTCCTTACGACCCCCACAAACTCTCTCCACGATCTGTATCATGTGTTTTTCTTGGTTACAGTAACCATCACAAAGGATATAAATGTCTTGATAAAGCTTCTGGTCGTGTTTATATCTCTAGGCATGTTATTTTTGACAAGACTTATTTTCCTTTTCTAACATTGCAGGTCACTAAAGATGCTTCTCCTATACAATTGGATCTCCAATATGACACCACGTTGCAGTCTACCACCAACAGCCGTTTGAACATGCCCCAACCAACCACCACTGTTGAGCATGGAGACATATTACGAATGATTAATCCCATGAGTTTGCCCATCTCAACCTCCACAAATTATGTTCCCCCTTCTGACCTTTCTAGTCTCACTTCTACTAACCCAAACCACCTTGGCCCACCAGATCCACCCCCTTCTCTTGACCCAGACTCTATATTGGCACCTGGACCCATACAGTCTGACTTGCCTCTATCGCACCCACAGCCTACACACCAAATGCGTACTCGATCGAAAGATGGTATTACCCAACCAAAGCAATATACTGACGGCACAATTAGGTACCCAATTCCTTATGCTCTTCTCTCCACTATTGATACATTGGAACCTACTTGTTATTCTCAAGCTAGCAAACATCCAGAGTGGCGCATAGCCATGACAGAGGAGATGAATGCACTGCTGAAAAACAATACTTGGTCTCTAGTTCCATCATCCCCAACACAAAATCGTGTTGGCTGCAAAAGGGTTTTTCGAATAAAGAGAAAATCTGATGGAAGCATTGAGCGTTACAAAGCTCGTTTAGTAGCCAAGGGTTTTCATCAACAACCTGGGCTTGATTATGGTGAGACATTCAGCCCTGTCATCAAACCCACAACCATACGAACAATTCTTGGTGTAGCAGTCTCACACATGTGGCCACTCCGACAACTTGATGTCAAAAATGCATTCTTACATGGACTCTTACAAGAAGAAGTGTATATGTCCCAACCACCCGGTTTCATCGATCCTACAAAGCCACATCATGTATGCAAGTTACAAAAGGCAATTTATGGTTTGAAACAGGCACCTAAAGCATGGTTTCAACGCATAAGCTCTTTCCTAATCACTGCTGGTTTTCAACAAAGTAAAGCTGACCCCTCCTTATTCATCCTACATCACGGTATCCATCGCATCTTTCTCCTTCTCTACGTTGATGATATTTTGATTACTGGCAACAACTCACATCTTCTGTAGAAATTTATTGACACACTAGCTTCTGAGTTTGACATTAAGGACCTTGGACCCCTCCATTATTTCCTTAGTTTACAAGTTTATACCCAACCTGATTCCGTGCATGTTAACCAACTGAAATATGCTCATGATCTTCTAGTTAAACACGGTAGCCTTCATTGCAAACCAGCCACCACACCCATGGCAGCCAAGGTAGTTCTTTCCAACGACAATGCTCCACGCTTAAGATCTCCTACAGAATTTCGTGAACTGGTTGGTTGCTTGCAATATCTTACATTGGCGCGGTCAGATATTGCATATGTTGTCAACACAGTCTCTCAATTCATGAATGCACCATGCCACAATCATCTTGAGGTTGCGCGCCGTATACTTCGCTACATCAAAGGAACACTAGACTATGGACTCATTTTCCACCCGCAGTAAGGCGCAATCCATCTTAGTGCCTACTCTGATGCCGATTGGGCTGCTTGCCCTGATACTCGACGCTCCACCAGTGGCTATCTTATATATCTTGGTTCCAACCTTATCTCCTGGAGTTCTAAAAAGCATCCTACCATTGCTCGATCCAGTGCTGAGTCTGAATACCACTCCCTCTCACATTCATGTGCGGAAACCACTTGGTTGTGCTATCTTCTTTAAAAACTTGGCGTGACCCTTCAATTCCCTGTCTATCTCTATTGTGATAACATATCTACTACATACATGGTGGCAAATCCAGTCTTTCATGCTCGCACGCGGCATATTGAGCTAGATTACCATTTCATGAGGGAAAAGGTAGCCATCGGTAGCCATCAGGTTCACTACATCCCCTCCATGGATCAACCAACAGATGTGCTAACCAAACCGTTACACAAGCACCATCATCGCCTACTCTCCTCCAAACTCGTTCAATCAAGATTGCTCGGTTTGCGGGGGGTGACAGAGATACCTGACACTGATGGAGCCAATCACATATATCATTCCATATTTAACTCCATTACTGCATCAGCCAAGCAATAGCCTCAAATCACTCTGAATTCATATCCATACTTATCATGTAATTATATGTAATAGCTGCATTTTAAGAGAGTATATCGTGTAACATAACTCTAGGAGATACACCATCTATATATATAAAGATGCAAGTCACGATATGAACATATCAAGAATTACATTTATTCACACATCTACATATACCAAACAAAAAATATGAGATTTATCATTAGTAAAAAAAAAAAGAGAAAAGGATCAGTATTAGAAGCTTTTAAATCGAATTAAAGCAATGCTTATTTAACCGACTCTACAGAGCCTGCTTAAGTCTATACAGAGATTTGCAAAGTAAGCATACACAATAAACCTGTTCATGAAGGGAACATATAAAACGGGATTAAAAACATCAAGTTGTCTAATACACCAATTTTTAGTAACATCAATGCCTTAAATATGTCTAATTATGGAAGGACAAATAACAATATTAAAGGTAGAATTATAGTCAATTATTGGTGGTTGATGAAATCCCCTAGCAACCAACCAAACTTTATAGTGTGAAATTGTTTTGTTAAGATTTTGTTTGATACGATACACACACTTGCACCCAACAAGATTTATAACTTGAGAAGTTGGTACTAAGTCCCACGTTTTGTTGGATATAAGAGCATTAAACTCGTCAGTTATTGGGGCTACCCATTTTGGATCTTTGATAGATTGGGAATAGCTTGTAGGTTCAATAACCTGAGCTTAAAATTGTCGCGATGGGAGTAAGGAATTTGTCCATGTGAGCATTGGTTGAATTGAACTAGTTTGTTTTAATTGTAAATTATAGGTTGAAAGATCAACAATCAAGGAAATTTCAAGTGGCTCTTGACGAATTATAAGTTTTAAAATTTCTTATTATGGGAGCTTATTAGAGAAGCCATTTGAATTTGTAGTGAGAGGGGAGCCGAACACATTATCATGTAGGATTGGGTTTGTTATGCGAACATGGTATTTACTGTCATCAACTGATTAATGTAGGGAAGGTCCTCATAAATCAGTATAAATCAACTTTGGAGCATTTTACTTGAAGAGCGTCCAATTGTTGATTTATGTTGTAGTAGAGGAGGCCGCTTGAGACATTGGCTTTGTTTGAAGTAGACATTTCTCCGTTGGAGACTGACGTGAGTAATGCCTTATGCCATTACAATTTCTAGAAGTAATTTCAAACAAACTCACAGTTTGTGCATCACATGAAATGTTGCGTGGCTGGTTTCGGAATTGAGAATTCTTATGTCGATTGAAATGTGTCGTTCCTGCCTCCTCTTTCACATCTTTGCCTCCCCCTTTTTTTGAGAATTTTGCTTCTCTTTAAAGCTACAACTCTTTGCTAAGCAAAAATCCAAAGAGATCATCAAATGACACGAACTCCAATCGTGTTTCAGTAACCGTACAAAAGGGCGGTAAGTCGCTCCAAGCCCATCCATCATGTAGTTTACCATATACCAAATTCGCCATGAGCTTGGCGCGTTGTACGTAGACCTCCCTCTTTACAAGCTAATTAGTTGCTTGAGTTGGCAAATTTAGGTCTTTGATCCAGATGCAACAGCAAAGCCTTTGTGGGCTTCGTACACAGTACTAACTCTAACAATCTGCCGCAATAATTGTTCAGATATAGAACTTTTGATCCAACTCAGGATAAGTAATTGATCATTGCAGAGCCGAGAGTAAAACTCTTCATTGAGCTTATCATTCATTTCTTGAGGTCGAGCATAGGTAGAACCATCAACGGGTCCTACTAGGTTGTAAGCGCGTAACATTGGCTTTGAGTTCTGTTTTCCACAAAATATAATTGTGGAACTATAGTTTCAACAGAAATTGGTGTGAAACACTGGAAAGACATTTGGTTGCTTTTATGTGGATGAAATAGATACAATTGAAGTCTTTGTGCTTGATGTCGTTGTGACTATTATGAAAAAAGAAAGCAGAGGAACAAAGAGGGCTACAGGAAAAAGGAACAATAAAACAAATTTGCTCTATGAAGGTGATTTATGGCTCTGAAACCAAGAAATGACTTAAGCTTGCTCTACCCATATGCTAGGCATGGCAACTTCATTAAATAGTGTAGAATTACATCAAGACTACCTTAATCAATTGAAAATATATATATAAGCTGTTGGCATTAGATTTGCAAACATCTAAATCTTTTAGTACAACGGAGAAATGAGAACAATAGCGAAACTAACACAATAAAAAATTTACATGAAATATCAACAAAAGTAGAAACTTAAAATCATGTTAAACTATACTTTATAAGAGCTATCAATGTATTTATTTCACTTTTTAAGCATCTTGCATTTAATTTTTATGGACTAAAGAAATTTGATAACTTATAAAGTGTACAACAAGAATATAAGAATAAGGATTTGAAGAAGGTAAGATGTAAAATTAAAATGTACAAGAAGATTGAAAGAATATTTTACGTCGTGATTTCAATCATTGATGATTAATGTATGAGGTTAAACAACTAGAAGATAGGAGACAACTTTTAAAGTTGATTTGCATTTTTGTAAGAAATTTTTTGAATTATGATAAGTTTATATTTTGCAAGTTTATAAGGTTAAATTATCTTGTAATTTAGTACTTCTATAACACATTTTATATGAATTATATGAAATTTTGCTTATAATTGGTTCGTTGACTAAGTAGGCAATAATTGAAGGTTAAATTCTGGATTTGAATGCAAAATTTTATATAGTTTTCGAAGAAATTGAAGTCAATAAGAAGCTAGCCTATTGGATAATAAATTTGTAGAAGGCATGAGAATTAATTCAATGTTGAAAGTGTGAAAATTTGCAAAAGTTGGAAGTAGAATGTACCTTGCAATTATGTTTAAGTTTGAGTCAGGAACCAACGTGGTATTAGTTAGATATAATTGGAGAAGTAGAAGTGGGACAGGTACAAAACTCGGCACAAAATCTAAATACGCACAGAGACCTAATTTCACTGATCTTAGAAGTATTATATGTAACCCTAGATTATAAATACCCTCATTCAAGTTAATTAAGGGGTTTTTTTGGTAGTTTCTTTCACTAAGTTATTCTTTTAGGGTTTCTTATTATCGAGAAAATCTTAAGAGTAAGATTGAGGGAAGATTCAACCCAACGTGGAAGTAATTTGGGGAAATCTTCTTCTAGTTCTTTCCTCTTTACCTTCTTTAATGATAAGATTGTTTTGTTTTCGTTTCAATTACATTATATTTAGTAGTTAAATCCCTAACTAAGGTTAGTTATGTAACTTATATTTAAAAAATTTAATTATTAATGTTTGATTAATTATTACTTAGGTTGACTTTATTATCTTTAATCTTGATTTTTGAATTATGTTTGGATATCATAAATTTTTGAATTATGTCTAAATCAAAAAGATGCAAAGGAAACAAAGATAATCTGAAAATTTCAGATTGACAGCAAATTCGGTAACTAAGCATGGGCATGTGTAAGGACAAAAACTATTTGTAGAATCTACTTTCAAATTCATATCTAATTAACTTGAGATTTTTATAATCTTGGAAGATCATATTGCTATAGGGATTTGCAACTTGAATACATGGGAGGTGTGATCTGCCGAGGATCATGGAAAAAGGAAGAAATGGAAGGAGATAAAAAGGGGAATTTTCGTTCTGTTCACGTCAAACCACTTTAAGAGTAGTGTTTACATTTTTCTGTAGTTTTTCTTCTTGTTTTTGGTCAGCCATAGTTAGGTCCTTCAATTTCGGCAGTATTTTTCTAAGAATTTTCGTATTTTTTTAGAAAGATCAGAGATGGAGACTTTACAATTGGCTATTTCTTTATTGATTTTCACTTTTGTTATGAGTAGCTAAATTCCTTTTTTTGGTTGAAGGAAACCATGTTATCATCTGTTATGTGAGAGATGTTCCAATAAAGTTTGTTTTGTTAATGAACATTGAGTGCCTTCCGAATTGCTTTTATGATTGAATTTATTAATTTCTAGGATGCGTAACTAGGAGTTGATTCGTTTAATAGCCAGATTAGTAAAATATAATGTTCAGTTTTGCAAATCACAAGTGACAATTAGGATTATCATTTTTACGTTAGAGTTGGAAATTCTAAAAAGAAACTCATCGTAATTAAATGCATGTCGTACATGTGCTGTCTTGTTAATTGGTTTCCTAGTTCTTAATGTTATTACTCAATTGAACCTATGATCGTATCTAAGTTGTTGATTGATAAGAATGCTTAAAATACATATTTCTATTCATTTAAACTTAAGAGAATCCATATTAAATTTTAATGAATTAAATTTTATATCAAGGATCCATATTAGTGTAATAATATCAGTGACCCGAAACCAAGATTTGTTACTGAATTTTCTTGATCTGAATATTTTTGTTTAATTTTAATTTTTGTTATTTCTAAATTCTCAATTTATGTGAATTAACCCCCCCCCCCCTCTTTTTACTTTGTTTTAGTTTTGAACTCGTACAATCTTTGTCGTAAAAAATTCTTCGTAAGAACGATCCCTATTTTTCAATACTACATTAATTTATATTGCAGGAAGTTAGTTTCTTTTTAAATGTGGTTGCAGGTACCACTTTTCTGGAGTTGTTTCATATTAAGTAAAGAATAATGAAATTGATTTTCATAATGACAAGCAAATACTTAAGTGTGGAAGAATTGATAAGTGATAATCTAGTCATATTTGTAGTTCCACTTTTAGTGTATTTGCATGTTGATTTGAGAGTTTTTATTATTTTTAGTACTTAATTAATTATTTATATTTTTATGATGTAATTCATTTATTTAGAGCAAAAGGAACGAATTGACACAAGTTTGCGACAATTTGGAACCATTTTGACCAAGTTAAGAAGAAGTTGGAAATCAACACAGTCACCAACATGTTCACATTAATGGCCACCTGCCTATGTCCACGCCCGTGTCAACCCATATACATTATCTTAAATTTGACAAAAGTTTAGTGACTAATATGGTGCTATTCTGGAATAGAAGTCATAATTCACAGTTAAACCTTATATCCTTATTTTGTACCCTCATATGTTGAATAAAAAGGCAAGATGAGAATAATTTCTTGAAATTCTTAAAAAATTTCAAAAAGTTGCACATTAACATCCCATTTGCCAAAGCATTAAGTTCTAATAAATTTTAAACAAAAATATTTGCTAACTTGATGCATTAATAAGTACAATTTGTAAAATAAGAAGATATGATAGAAAATAATAACTTTTACAACACACTTAAGTAATAATATAAAAAAAGTTAAGAAAATAATAATGCAAATTGATTTATAGTGTTTCGACAAGCATCTTTTACCTATGTCTACTTTCAAGACTCTTCTTATAATTCCACTTTAACTCTTCTTTCAAACTGAAGAATACTCTCTATACGATATTTTATCTGCAAAGAAGAATCATTTTACGATCTTCCTTTATAGTGAAGAGGAATCTCAATGTCATTTGGGAAACCTCCAAGTATAATATAAAATCCTTATCAAATGCTTATAGCTCAAAATGTCTGACTTTATCACTTTGACAATTCAAAAGAGGCTTATTCACATAAATATAAGAAAATGATGGTTAAATGCTTGACAAACACTTAGAAAAATGTGCATAAGAGACTCAAATACTTTTCTATCTAAAAACCAATGAGAAAATATGTGTTTATAAGATTTTAGGACTCCTATTAATTGTTGAAGCCAAAAACTAACAGTTACAATAGATAGTTACAAAACATCGGTCGACTAGGGTAACATATTAGTAGATCATTGTGCATTGAATGTATAGATTCACTAGTCATTAAGACATTGGTTGACTAATGTGTCAACAAATAGTCATATTATATGTTTAACTTACATTGGTTGACCACTGACTTATATTGGTCAATCAATCCCTTTAAAATATGATTTTAACAACTTTAAATCTCAAACTTAATTAGTTTAATTCAATTATAATTAGAAAGAACTTCTAAAATGTTCTTTAAAGAGTGTTTAAAAGATTGAATGGCTTTTCTTTTTGTTAATGTCCTTTTGCTCCTTATTATAATTTCTTTCATACATATCATTATCTTTAAGAGAACATTGTGACTTCATGTGTTCTGATCTTCAAGATGAAAATAGGTAATGTTAGGGGATTTACATTTTGAATAAGTTGTACCTTCTTTGAATTCCTTTAATTTATAGTTTTTTTCTCTTTAAAAGCTTCCTACTGAATTCTAAGTCCTTTTCTTTGGAAGCATTATTTTTCTTGCGTATCTTGAAATCTGATTTCACATGTTAAAAGAGATTTAATTACTCCTTCAATGATAATGTGGTCAAATCATTGGCTTCTAGTAAAATCATTAATTTGGCTTCCTATGTCCTAAACAATTTTCTTACCATTTGAGTATGATTATGGACCTTTCCAAGACTCTTGAAAGCATTAATAATATCAATAAATTTTGTGTACATACTAGAAATGATTTCATCATGCTTCATTTAAAAAAGATTATATTGTTGGGTTAATAAGTTCACTTTACTCTCCTTAACTTAATTTGTGCCCTCATGTGTGATTTCTGATGTATGTCAAATTTTGTATGTCATTTCATATATAGAGACTCTATTGAATTTATGTCTTTTTAATGTACAAAATAAAATGTACATAGCCCTATTGGTCAAGGAAATTAATCTCTTATCTTGATGTTCTCATTTTTCCTTTAATTTGAGGACCATTTTGTAATCTATGGTTTTTACTTATGTAAAGGGACCATTTGAAACTATTTTGTTTTTAGTTGAATGATGATGATGATACTGCTAAATATATCATTATGATTTTTGCATAGGATTTTGCTTAAAATGCTAGCTTAATAGACATGCTTTGATACCACTTGTTAGTTACTAATGACATTCAAGAAGGAGGTAAATTGGGTGTTGATAAAATTTAAACAAAAAATTTTACTAACTTATTGCATTAATTAAAACAATTTATAAAATAAGAAATATGATACAAAATAATAATTTTTAACCACACTCTTAAGCAATTATACAAAAAAGGTAAGAAAGAGCAATGCCAATTTATTTATATCCTTTACCTATATCCACTTCCAAGATTCTTCTTAGAATTTCATTATAAGTCTTCTTTTAAAGCAAATAATAACTTTTGTATAATCTTTTCTTTGCAAAGAAGAATCATTCTACAATATTCTTTTCCGATGAAGAGGAACCTCAATGCTACTTAGGACACCCCCGAGTATAATATAAAACCTCCATTAAATGCTTACAACTTAAAATATGTTACTTTATCACTTTGACAATTTCAAATAGGCTCATTCATATAAATATGAGGAAATGATGCTTAAATGCTTGGTAAACACTTAGAAAAATGTGTATAAGACACTCCAAATGAGAAAATATAGTGCAAGACACTCCAATACTTTTTAATTTAGGAACCAATGAAAATATGTGTTTATAGGATTTTAGGACCCTTATTAATCATTGGAGCCAAAAACTAACAATTACAATAAATAGTTACAAAGTATTGGTAAACTAGTGTCGCATATTAGTATATCAATGGGCATTGAATACACATATTCATTAGTCATTAAGACATCGATTGATTACTTGGGTATATTAGTCAACCAATGCACCCCTTAAAGGGACATTGCTAGACCGATATGTCAACAAATAGCATATTACATATTTATACATTGGTTGATCAATGTGTCAACAAATAGTTGTATTATATTGGTATACCACTAATTTATATTGGTCAACCAATCTCTTAGAAATATAATTTTAACAACTTCAAATATTCAAACTTAATTCGTTTAATTCAATTATAATAAGAACAACTTCTAAAATATTTTCTAGAGAGTGTTTGGAAGATCGAAAAGCTTTTCTTTAAAAAACAAGTGCTTTAATACCTCTTGATAAATAAGAAGACTCTTGTAGTGAAGTAAGATGAAATATTTGTACAGCCACCTATAAGGTTCTCAAAGTGACTAGAAGATACTACAGTTAACATTAAAAAAATATAAGATCTTTTGTTTTTGAGTTAATCTTCACTTTGAAGATTTCAAAATTTTACTTTTCTTTATATATTCTTGAAGAATCTTTTGAAGTTATGTATGGTACATATTGTTCGTTTATGGTTTCTCATCCAAATAACAAATTCATTAATCATATTTATGATTTATTATTATCAAAATATCGATTGGAAATTCATTTAATTCAACACAAAATATTTTTAAATTTATGAACTCTTTATTTATATATATATATTGTACTTTATATCATTTTATAATTTTTAATATATTTAATCAAATTTTAAACATCATTCCTTTTAATAATTTAACTATATTTTAATTCCATTAAATTAATTAAAGGCAATTGAACAAAAATTCAATGCTTATTTTAATATTTGAAGTAAGTATTAATATATGTGTAAGATATTTTAATAAAACTTAGCATTGGCAATAGACTAAATAGAATTTAAGTTTCCAAATACGTAAACTCAAACTCAAAATATATTTTAAAATAATTAATTAAGTTTGAAGTTTGATTCGATATTAACTTTTTATGATTGGTCATTCCAAAAATTTCAACCTGATAAAATTAAACAAAATGACCAATTCCTGTTAAATGGAATCCTGCCAATTCTAAATTTGAAAAGAAAAAAAAAGGCAACCAAAGAGAAACAAAAGAAATGTATTTTTATCAGATAATAAACAACTTCAAAGTCTTGTCTTCCACAAGTTCCATGGCTCCAGGACAAAGCATTTTACAAAGACGAACTTACAATTGTTGAACTAAGCACATCCTCGTAGAAGCTAGCACCATCATTGTTCTTCTTGCCTTCAGCTCTAGGGCTGCTACCTGAACTGCTGTTCGAAAGTGAAACAAACATTGCTTTCTGCAACACTCCAGTTGGAGAAGATCCCAACTGCAAGCTACCATCCCATCTTTCAGTCGAAACGTTAAGGTCTGATGAACTCTTGCAGATACGTGCATTGCCTGTAGTAGTGCTTAACACCTCCCCCAGTGGACCACCCACTGAAGTTCCCCAACAGATCGGCGTCCAGCTGGCTGTCTTTTGGATGGGCTCAAATTCGCGAGATAACTTTAGTGGCGAGAACATAAGTTTATCCTGTGATGGAAAGGACGATGACGATGAGAAGTCTGTGGAGGACATTGGGATTGACATTGAGAGTTGAGTCCAGTCAGACTTCAGCTCTTTAGGCCAACTAATGACCGAGTTACTTCCCTGGTCCTTAGAACAGTCATCCATGAATCTGCGACGTAGATGTTGGTCTTCGGTTTCTTGGTCACTGAAATTTAGAAAAGAATCATAACTGCTGGTGTTCATGTAAGAACTGTAAGAAGGATTTCCAAGGAAATCAGAGGAAACAAGTCCAAACTTCAATGAGGGAGATTTGACGATTCCAGTATCTTGCTCCAAAATGGTAGGAGTAGAACCCTCAGACTTTGGATCACCTTTGGAAGAGACAATGGTTTTGCCTCGTGTATCTTGTCCTCTGACAATTAAAGGTAATTTGTTTAGTATCAACCAATTGAAGTAAACACTCTAAGAAACTATTAAAGCAACAACTTGAATAATGGAAAAAAAAGTATCCACCTGAAAAGGAATCCTAAGTCCAACTCTTGGGAACCAAAAGTAAAGATGACATGATAAGGTCAACTTTAAAGGAAAATTAAAGGAAAATGATTATCAACTCTGTAGACTTGTATAAACTTTAAGATCATAAAGACAATATTGAAAACTCAAGCACAAGAAATCATCATTAGTTTGCCTGTTGACAGATGCATTTCTAGGAGAATTGGCAGTAGGTGGTTGCAAGCTCTTAAACTGTTGCTGTGCGACAGCAAGGGTGTTGGAAGCATCTCGATTGGTTAGAACCGTCGTCGACATGGAAGAAGCAATTGGCACCATCTTCGACTTGGTAGTCATGGTGCCAGCATGGCCAGGCTGGCCTTCCACAGGCTTTCTTGAACGATGACGGCCCCTATTTATGTGCCTTTCACAATACTTTTGATCAGCTACGGCATCCCTCGAGCACCGCCATTTCTTACCATCCGTTCGACGACACCTCCCAGGCTCAGGATCAGGGATGTTGCCAGCATAGCCCAGATGGAAAGTACTCCGTCCCACTGTAAATTAGAAAGAAACAAGACAGAAAAAAAAAGAAAAGAAAATGAGGGTTGAAGTAGAAGAAAAATGGGCTAATAGAAAGGGGAAAAGAAGATCAACTCAAAGCATACTCTTACTTAAAAACTGAAAGAACCTATTTTGATCACATATAATGGATTTGCAAAAGCAATTTCATTATCTGATTGAGAAGACTAAAACAACATAACGTACAAATATCCATAATATGATGTAAAGCAACAGATCAAAGCGTCTACACAAACAGTAAAAGTAAGGAAATCCTAACACACTAATAGCCATTGTCTCTTAGACAAGAAAACATTTAAAAGTTTTGATAGAGACAAAGAAAGCAGAAACAACTGCAGATTGATTCAGAAGTATGATCATTTATCCATGTATTGCAGAGAAAGGTGCAGGAATACTTGATGTTTATTTCCAAGGATCATAAAGAAGCTTACATGAAGCTCCTAACAAACTGTACGGGTACATGGATTTCTTGAGAGGGATGAGCAGATTGGAAGGCACAGGCACATTTGCAGCCATGTACTTGTAGATTAAAGCTTGGTGTTCTAGCTCCATCAGTTGAGATGGAGTGAAAGGACCTCTTGTCCGAGCAAAAGGACCATGCAAGCTTCCAGTACCATAACCTGCAAATTTGGATAAAAACACTTCTTGACAGCAACATAAATGCAGGTAAATGAACCATTAACTTTTAGAGTAAAAGAAAATACAGATACAATGGTCTATGGATTGCAAGTATATCGAGTCCTATTAATTTCCTCAATGTTCACCTCTTCTTTTTAGTGATTGTTGAGTGCCAAAAGTTATACCAATCCAAAGCAGAACAACTCAGGCTTTTAAAAGATAATGAAAATAGTCAATCTTTCCCTTAGACGATAATCAAAAGTAAGCTTTCCCAAATACCCAATATAACTACATAAGGCCTTAGCTAGAAGATGAAGATAATCACAAACCTAAGCATCAGCAAACGATACCTGGGAACTAGTTATCTTAGTTTTCTCCGAGAAAAAAAAAAATTCATAAAATCAAGTACCCGAGCAAGGCCACAAGCAAACTTTGACCAAACAAAACTAATAATTAAGTAAAAAGGCACCAGAATAGACCACCCTACCTCCACTTCTACTATAGGCTGAGGATGTTTGCTGATAATAAGGGAAGCCATTGATGTTTTGAGCGCTTCTATCCGCAAAGCCACCATTTTTATTCAGAAAACGAGCAGCTTCTGGTTTGGGAGAAGAGAAGCTAAGCATGTGCTCTTGCTGGCGAGAACCACCAGAGACCATTACATTAGATCTCAAGAAACCACTAGTTTGGTGCAATGGCATTGACTTGGGGACTGAAACATCATCAGTCCTTGCCATCTTTAGACTCCCCCAGTCATCTTGACCAGACTCAAAAGATCTATCATGCTTAACCGAACCAGATTCAAGAATCTTTGTTTTGCTCTCAGAAGCTGAGACCTGAGAAGGAGCATCAATATTTTGATGACCCACCAAACCATCCAACCCCAGAACCCCAAAGTCCATGATGGACACAGGAAGCAATCTAAGTTACACAAAGCCTCCATAAAAGCACGAGCATCCCATGGCAATGGAAGAGAAAGTAAGAAGCTTTTTCTCCGCTTTCAAGAGCTGAACGATAAAAGCAGAGGCACTTTTGTACCTCGGACTTGATTTTTTCAAAAAGGAACTGAGCTTCTGATATGAAATAATAATAATAATTGGAGCGAGAAGCAGAAAGACAGAAGAAAGAAAGCCGAAACTGAGTCGAAATAGCAGATACTACATAAGGCTATATTAACCTATTACCAAACACTATCACCACTTCTCAGCTCTCAGACATGCTTGCATATGTTTTTCTCCTGGTATTTTATAGGCAATGAAAATTAGAGCGTTGGCTGAAATTACCCAAATGTCCTTGGCGGAGTTTTTTAGTATATTAAAAGTTAAAATGCGCTAATGCTTTAAATAATGACTTTTTTTAAGGAAAAAATGTGTTAGGTAATAACATTTATAAATTTTGCTTTAATATATCATTATCAATAATTGTCTATTTTTTTTAACTTTTGGAGGATAAATAAGTATTTTTACCATAAATTTTTTTATTAAAAAAATGAATGTTTGACTATAAAATGAAAAGGCATTTTTTATATATATATAATTTTTTTGGTAGCTAAAATACAACTTTTTAATAAATTCAAATTTGAAGATTCTCAAAAAATATTTTTTTATTAAATTTTTCAGATCAATTAATTAGCTTATTTTTAATCTTTTTTATCCTTATATTTTACACATAATTTTCACAATATCCACAAACTCATCTTCACGTTTATTTTAGAAATTATATAATATTATTTAGCTTTTTATATATTTTAATATTTATTTTTTATATTTATTTTACTTATTTTATAATCCATATAAAAGATTTGGTTAGATATATTTTCATTTATGTTTCATATGGTTTAAAATTATATAATAATTAA
>JANJEY010000234.1:64644867-64657036 GCA_024703695.1 Erythroxylum cataractarum | reverse complement strand
GCAAATAACTTATGTAATGTATCAATTCTTAACCATTGAGAAAATCCGAAAGAAAGAAGACGAGAGGAAATAAAAGCAAACGACATCTAACGAAGAAGCGATATGGATACGGGTACGCCAATCGAATCGATCCTATTATGGTTTTACATCGACTCGAGAAGAGATTGAGAATACTAATACTTTTTTTTTTAATACGGGGGGAAAAGAAACTAATACAAACTAACGCAAAACCGTGGTCCCATTTAATGAAGTCCAAAATTGTCAATGAGAGTTCCTGTAAAATGTGCAGTTCAAAGCTGACAAGAGTGGCAAGCGAAGTCAAATAATCCGCACTTTGATTACCTTCTCGGTGAATATGCTGGATCTGAACTTTCCAATTTTAGAGGAGTAATGCACGAACATTTGATACCAAAAAAAGATCGTTAGATAAAACAGGAATAAAAGAAGACAGAAGGTTGATAATCTTGAGAAAGTTCACTTCCAGAATAACTCTCTGGTAACCAATGATCCAAGATTGGTGGAGGCCGGCGTGGATACCTCCTAGAATTCTAATACTTTTAAAAGCAAAGCCTCTTTTCTCTGTCAGGTCATAATGTGCCTGAGACACTATTCTCAATTTCCCGTCTCTTTCCTTTCTTCTTGGTCATGGTTTTCTTTTCTCCAGTCTTTGCTTACCATTCTGACATGCAAAATTAAAATGCAAACTAATATTCCGTTAACAACAACACAATTTATGGTCAACCAAAGTTGTGATCCCATTGCTTTCTTAAAATTTTACACTACACTCATCCAGTTACAACATGCAAAGATATTTCAAGAAATTTTAGTTGGTCTGTTTAAGGATTTAGGTTTTAAGGATCTAGAACTAAGCTTTCAGTATCATAATCATTTTTTTGGTCTGTTTAAGGATTTAGTTTTTAAGGACCTATATCATAATCAATTTTTTTGGTACAGAACAAACCATAACAAAATTTATTGCTTTTACACCTATATATGAACGTGAGATAAATTATTTCAAATATCTTGGATAAAATATTAAATATATTATATTTTTATTTTTAATACTAAACATCACAATCTATACAAAAATATATACATATTTAATTAAATTAGTGACAAAACTTAATTATATTAAGCTATTATCTCTAAAATTTTAACTTAAAAATGTATACATATATTAAAAATAATTTAATGAAATTGAAAACATATGACTAAAAAATTATTAAGCTATTGTAAATATTGAAAATATAAAAAACATAAATAAAAATAAATAATAAGTTTAAATATGATTATATTTTGTAGGATGCCTAAATAAATGTCCTGAAATAATTTTAATTATACTAAGATATGTGGAATACATTAATATAATAAAAATTATGATAAATTTAACCAATTATTAAGAAGTTATCATATTTAAAATAATTTACTCCTAAATATTTGCCATGTAAGTTTGGCACTACCTTAGCGAACGTGAAATAGGTGTGTGATAACGAAACCCAATCTCATGGAACATTAAAGTTGTAAGATGGAGTTAGTTGGAAGCCAGCAAACAGACATTTTAGGGGCTCTCTTAAGGCAGATGCTTGTGGGCCACGAGACATAATAGCTTTAGATGGTTTTGGCACTTTGTTGGGGGAAGTCGATTTACGTTGCTGTCTCTTTGGGAGACAGCCATTTAATTTCCAAATTTTAGCTACCAAACTACAGAACAACTTAAGTCTATCTGCCCAAATCTTTTTCGAAACATGAATATATAACCATATGACACTTCTCTCTCCTGTCCATGGACATAAATGATCCTTCTATACATGGTTCCTTCACTTTTGCTTCGAACATCTTCCTGGACTTGGTTACATGGTTCCTTCACTTTTGCTTCGAACATCTTCCTGGACTTGGTTGCTGAATCAAGGAAGCGTGTGTTTAGAACATAATTGATCTAAGAAGCTCTCAAAAGCTCCCATAAAATGTTAGACGTAATGTGAGCCTTATTATGTCTCCCGAATCTACATGAAATGATCAAAAACGAAAGTAATGCAGAATATCTGGATTTCGATTCTATCTCTGATTCCGATGTCAATTCCGAGCTCCAAACGTCTTCGAATCTTTCGGGATCTTTAATAGAAAGTACTCTCTGACTTACGAGCTAGGTCTTTCTACAATTTTTTCAAAATACGAGCTTCTCTAACGGGTCAAGAATTCCTTATGCTCGTGAATGATATATGAGTAACTGCAAGAGATCTTTAACCTTTATATAGCTTTCATATCAGGCTTTCCTATCACAAGACCGATATAAACCCGGTCTACACTAATTGGGACCTATTTTCTACCCGAACTTTGACCCATTAATCTAGATCATTTAATGGATCACTCTATTATCTTTATCTGTATCAAATAACGCAACTTAACCGATAATTTATTTAAAAACCAAAAATGCAATTAATGTTGTCCTACTTTATGAGACAGATAAAATTGTCCCTAAGGACAAAAAAAATGTCTAACAATCTCCTTTTTGGACAAGTACGCTATTGTATTAGTCAAGTAAGTTTTAAAATCAAAACATTTGATCCAAAGATAATGAAATCCATCATTCTGTCCCGCAAGGCTTTCGATACCGAAAAGCATCAGATATATGTGTCACGTGCAACACAATTTCAATACAATCACGAACACCTAATACCTTACTGACATGAATGAAAAAATGGAGTATGGCAAACTACGATGATGCCTTTATGATCTAAATTGTATCATCTTCGTTTGTAGGTCTCAATTTCTCCATCTTTATGTTAAACCGCATATGCTAAATTTCATTAGAGAAATCATGTTTTCTCCCACCGAATGCTAAACAGCAATAGAGAAAACCTTTATATTCTCCAACTGAATGTTAAATTGCATTAGAGAACTTTTGTGGGATTAAAAACTTAAATCCTCCTAAGTCATTTCAAACTTTATAGATATCTATGTTAAACTGTATGTATCTAAATGATATGGGCACAAGAACAATGTATATATGGCCAATGACCTTCAAATACTTAAGATTGACACAAATCTTAAGATTTTCATACATATTATGACAATGTATGATGACACGTAATACTGAGGATAAACGATGATCATCTTTATCAATGAATCATCATACTATCATAATAATTTAAAATGTACAAATGTACATGGAACAAATATAACTATCCCCTAACTAGCAGTGTCTAAGGACATCAAAGCACCCATACTGTATACCTGTGTCACAAACATAAGTGGGTGAAGTCCTTTAGTTAAAGGATCGACTCACAGTTTCTCAGTCCTTAAATGCTCTAAACCTTAATATTACCTTTTCGTATCAACACCTTTATGACCAAACAATTGATCTTTAAATGTTATGACCCTGTGATATTCTTCGTTGTTATTAAACAACACTGTAAGAAGAATACCACAGTAAAACCAAATAGGTCTAGCCACTGAATGGACCACAAACCACTCAGAAATCAAATTTTTGAGTTAAATCGTCTATGAAGTAACCTCTTAATATGCACTTCTCTTTGACACTTCTACGACATTGTACCATCTGCAAACTTGAACTGTAACCTTAAGTGAACTTTCGATCATTCGAACACATAGCTAAATTTTAATATGAATTCCTTATGAGGTTTAGTCTGTTGACTTTTCTATATGTCAATATATAATCCTTGATTCCTTTAAGTATCTCAATGCTCGCTAGACTGCATTCCAAAAATCTATAACTTGATTAACCAGATATTGACCAAACAGTCAAACAGTGAATGCAATGTCCTATCTAGTATATAGTTGAGCATACATCAGTTATCCACCATACTAAAATACGGAATATTCCTCATAAACTCTCTTTCACTTTATTCTTTGGGTGCTATACTAAAGATTATCTCTCACTATGAGAGACAGGTGTTACGACAGGTTTACTATCAACCGTATTAAACCTTTGTAACACATACTCAATGTATATATTCTTTGAGAGGTCTGATGAGTGTTGAGATATGTCCTGGTGAATTCGAATACCTAGGATAAAAGATGCTATACTAAGGTCCTTTATGTCAAGGTTCTTGACCAAAAGTTACTTATCCTTATACAACATAGTCAAGTGACTTAATGTGGGCAATTTATCATCCTCATGTAGTAATAGGAAGATAACTTTGCTCCCCTCAACTTCATAGTACAAGAATCTTTTGAATTTATTTCCCATGAAACCGAAAGAGGTCATAACTTCACCAAATGTAAGGTATCACTTTCAGGAGGTTTATTGTAAACCATATATTGATCTGTATAACTTGCAAAACATGTTAGTACTGTCTGGATCCTGGGATCCTACAGATTGTACCATATAGATCACGTCATAAAGTTCTTTATTCAGGAAGGTGGTTTTGATAACCATCTGATGTAACTCTCTATATTATCATAAGCTACAATTGCTTTTATCACTCAAAATGTATCCTACGAGAATACGAGAGAAAAGGTAACACAAAATCAACCTTTTTTTCCTTAGTGAATCTTTAGGCAATTGAGCGAGCCCATAAACCATTGAACTTTATCCTGAAATCCTTTAGGTCCAAAACTTTATTTACAACTGATGAGTTTGCAATTCTTGATGCAAATCAACTAATTCCTAAACCTTACTATACTTCATGGCTTGCATCTCGTCATTCATTGCATCCTACTACACATCCGCATTAGGTCCAGAAACAACTTTTGTAAAAGTATCTAGATCCGTAATTTTTCTAATAACACAATCCAATACACTTGATAGACTATGTAATCAGATGGGATATCAGGTCGTCTCAATCTAGTGGATTTACTTAACCGTATTAGATCTTGTACCCCTAAGAGCCTCTCTGTGTACAGGTATGGGTTCTTGTTCCTGTACAAGTACGGTATAAAAATTTAGATCCACTGGAGTTAACTATATGAGTAGTGGATACGTGACAACTGTAATATCCACCCCGCTATCATCCAAAGGGTCAAGGGGCCCACCA
Source organism: Erythroxylum cataractarum (assembly GCA_024703695.1). Taxonomy (NCBI): domain Eukaryota; kingdom Viridiplantae; phylum Streptophyta; class Magnoliopsida; order Malpighiales; family Erythroxylaceae; genus Erythroxylum; species Erythroxylum cataractarum. Next base: position 64,652,039 of record JANJEY010000234.1, on the reverse strand, counting down.
TCATCATAAACATGGAATTCCAGACTTAGCTATTTGTAATTTCACTATTCTGGTCCCTTCTTCTCTACAGTAAAATCTGTAGTCCTAAAGTGGTTGAGATAGTTTATTAAATAGCAATGAAGGAAATGAGCATGCAATCTTTCTTTATAAGGATTATCCTATCTCAGTAGGGCAGTCCTTTACACGAATGTGCGCAAAGCTGAGTTTTTTCAATTTTTAAATAGGTAGATTAGTCTTGCTCTGTGTTGACTTATTTAAGTCATTTAGGGTGCAATTATGCCTTTCGACAACACACCATTTTATTCAGAACTACTTGGTATAGTGAACTAAGTCACCATTCCAACTGACTCCATATATCTAGCAAACAAACCTTTTAAAGTCCCGAAACATCATGTTTGTCATGATATTCTTCTCCACAGTCAAATCTGACTATTTTGATGAATTTTCTCAACTAGTTCTTAACTTTTAGTCTTTAAGCAAGAACACATGACTTTGATGGGAATAATCATCAAGAAATGTCATAATACTTTCAGAATTGCACCATGCAATTGTATGTGGTCTGCCAAAAATGTTATGTATCAGACTCAACAAGTTATAAGCATGAGTTGACCTCAGTGTCCTTATTACTCAACTTATCCCTGCAATCGTCAGCGCAAGTTTCTAGATCATCTTAATCTAGAATTGGGAAATGTTTTCCTTGAATAATCTCTCAACCTTAGCTCTGAAAATATGGCTTAAACTTTTATGCCACACCATGTATGACTTCTCAATTGTCAGGTCCTTCATAACTTGTTTGACAAGATAAGAAGAAGTATATATCTAATTCGGGGTAAGACACATTCTATACAAACCATAAGACAAGAAAGCTGCACCCTTATGTTTTGCATTAAACAACAACTGTATAACAGAAGTATTAAATGCAAAACGTCAACCTTCAGTGTCTTTAATTGATCAAAAAATCATCTATAAAATGTGTTGTGTAAAAACCAAATGAACCTTACTATAAAGTTCAATACATGCACCCCCTATAGATATTACTTCCAGCTCTTTATTGTTGTGAACCATCAGTTCCTCCTTCCCTTTATTTGGCTTTATCTGGGATATGAACTACTACATTGTAGAAGCACCTTAATCAGATGTTCCATTAAATAACCACCTATACTTAATGTGACTATCTCAAATTAGATTCATAATTGTCAAGCCAAAGAATGACCTGATGGTCACAGTCTTTCCTTTAAACCTTATACTACTGATTTCTTTATGTCCTAGGGACCTTTACTAAAACTGGTTTGACCAGCGTCATCATGTGGAGAAGATTTGAACTTTCTACCTTTGAACTTAATGGGCTTCATCTTTATCTTCCCCTTAAGCTGATTCAAGGACTATAAGAGTAGCAAAACTTGAGTTTCTCTACCTCAGCAACACAATGAGATATCAAAGTATTGAAGTCTTAATATTTTCACCTACTGTGAAAATGAATTATTCTCGATATACACTCCATTATTCCCCTTTTACCCTGTATAATTCATGGAGAATAATACTTTCATCAAGGAATTTGTGTCAACACCAGATGAGACTGTGTACCTCTAGGAGACATTATCAAGAAACTGCTTCACTATGTCTGTGTCCGGAAGTCCACTTTGCAGATGGTTAGTTATGGATTTCTTAATAGTCGTCAGATATAATTTGTTAGACCGATCATAGGCATCATAGGCTGCTTTATGAACTATCGAGTTCGTGGATATAAGAGGAGATGGCTTACCCGTCCGTATGGCCATATCAACCATAGCTATCTCCATAACCTTCAAAACATCCTCTGTTCAATTATTTATATTGAAACTAGCAAAGGTTTCAATGATGACACTGATTTAGTTGACTAAAAAGGTGACTTTAGGCTGATAATTTTTAAATCAACACAAATGTAGGACAACAACGATACAAAAGCCATTGAATAGTATATTTTCTGAAAATTAGATCACACATATTATGAAACACCTTTGGGCTGAATATATAATATATGCAATTATACTTCCACACAAAAAAGAGATTGGAGTACAAACCATTAACTCCATGACACTACCACCTTTAGGTGAATAGATCACTTGAGCAACAACTTTCCTCCATCTAATGCTTTTATGCACATCTCAAAATTTTATGTAAGGTCAACACCTTTGGGCAGAATAACCAAACATAAAATCAAAGACATCCCCCAACATGCAAGCAGAACAATTCAAAATACTGACTTAAAAGGCCACTTTGGTGACTACATTCTCCTCAACATCAAAAAAGTCCGCAAACACAAGCAGGGACGAATCCAGAAATTATTTTGAGTGGGGGCAAAATATTTAAAGTACTCTTATATTACTAAAAAGATACAAACATTTGTATATTTGATAAACAAAAAAATTACATCATTATCATGAGCTTCTTACATATAACCTATTACAATCGTTCCCTACGAATCCTCCTATTTTGATATTGCTGTAAAATTTTCTCATTACAAGTAAGCTCTTCGTATCCTATCACAGTCATTAGGATGATAATCTGAAAATTTTTCCGCAATCCTGAATCAGACTGAATATCATCTAAATTGACTTCTAAATGAGGATGCTTTAAAGGACTGGGGCTAGAATCCTTATTTATAAAAGGCCTTTTGAGAAATTTGTCCATGACTGAAATCAAAGTTAAGTAATGAGGGACAAATTGAATACAAAATAAATAAAGAATTATCTATTCACAAAAAAGTAACTAATTAAAATTATTTGAATAACACTTTACACATATGCAAATTTATGACATACATAAACAAAAAGTAAAATTTTCATATATACTACGATTGGACTTGATATGGAAAAAGATGTACTATACTGCTTGAAAACTTTAAACTAATCATCTATTAGCAATAATAATCTATCTTTGTAAATTTTATCATCATTAAGAAGGGATGTCATTTTGTTTTGTTATTTCCACTGGGTTCTCCATTATTTCCTTCACTTTCTAAAGGGATGGATGTAACAAATTTTCATTATGATAGGCTTAAGTTTACCAAATACATCTGTATGTATTTCTCCATTTATCAATACGAGAACTTCTACTATTTTCAATTTAATTCATAAGGGCATCTAAGGCATTTCTTTTATCCCTATTATCACTAGTACTAGATAGTTTGTACTGTTTTTGTTCATTTTTACGATTTTAAATGTTACTATTTTTTGTCTACAAGTTTGTATTTTCTAACAGTTTTATCTTACCTATCAATTGTCAACCTTCAATTTGCTATCTGTTACAAGCATACAACTTTTTATTTATGAAAAGAACAAGACTAACGAATCACTTTATTCAACTATCCTTGATATTTTCTTCTCTTTGAGTAAAAGTTTCAATGAGAATTCTTATCTTGTGTCTTCACTAAAAGTTTAAAAGAATGTAAAAATTCAAATTGTACCAACTATATTACAACTTACAAGAACCCATTTCTAAATTATACATACTACACATTCTTTCAAAGAAAAGAAGTGAAAATTTACTTATCAATAGTAAAACGGGGTGAAGCCTGTGGGGGAATCATTTCCACAACTGCGTTCAATATAGATTATTATTTTTTGTTTTGGGTGTGGTAGTTCTTATGGAGTTAGGAGAAGAAGAAGTCAAAAAGATAAAAAGTAGTGTGATGAAGAAGCCAAAAGGGTAGAAAAAATCTAAATAAAAAAGCCAATTAAGCATGAAGTCTTTATCTCTCTATTTGTAGGCTTTTATTTTAAAAAATCATAGGCTCAAACAATAGTAATCCTAATAAAATAGATGGGTTCAGATTTTATTTTTTATTTGATACCTTAATATATCTATAATTTTTATTATTATTTTTGTCACCAATTAAATTAATAAGGGCAAAATTTTAATTTTTTAAGGAATTAAAATTTAAAATAATAATTTTAAATTAAAATATTTTAGAATCACTGTAGCTCCGTCCATGAACACAAGGGATACATCTTTATGTTGTCCTCACATTCTTTATGGGCATACCGTATATGACAATGTATCATTAATAAATGCAAAAATCCGAATGCGCAGTCTCATTGTCGCACACGCGTGCTGAAGACATTATCCGAAAACTTCATTCGAAACTTTCATAAAAGAAAAATCTCAGTAAAATGACTATCGTGCCTCACCAAATATTGAATTGATCTCCTGAGACACGTCAACCTCATGTATCTACCTTATGGCAAGTTCATTGCATGAAAATTCAGTCAAAAATGACTTCAAAATATCTCAATTCCTTTTTCGATTGATTATCATGCAATCCCGAACATTGAAAATGAGACTTGAGACACGAGAATCTCATATATCTCCCTCATACTATGTCCGAAGCATGAAAATTCAATCAAAATCAAATCCAGAATACCTTAATTCCTTTTTCTGGAGTTAAATTTTAATTTATTACTAATGTAATAAATCCAGAAAAATGGAAAAAGATTACTTTATAAATTTTTCGAACCCGAAAACTGACCCAAAACACCCCGGAGCATCTTTACTGGAAATTTCAAATTTTGGGATTTTTTTAAACACTGTAGCCTAACGTCAGTCGCGACGTCAATGCATGTCTGCGATACGCGAGTGGCTAGACGCGTGAACCGCACGTACCTTCTACCCACAGGTGCGCTGACACTATGCAACGTATGCATTGCACACATTGACACATGTCGCACATCTGCCGGAGCCACGTGTGTGTAATGTGGACCGTTGCGTCGCACGCGCCAACCTGTATGCGACACCATGTGCTACTATAGCGTCGTCGAGTGCATGCACTGCACACGCCTGATTGTTTCCTTCCTCTGATACCTGAGGCAATTTTCGATGTCCCACGAGCCCGTTTTTCACTCCGTTCGACCCGTTTTTAACCTGTTTTTCATAGCTAACCTCATGTATATCACTTTTACGTAATTATATACGTAAAAAAAATAAAAAAACTAATGAAAACCAAATGAGATGAAAAATTGAAAAACTTTCGTTTCCGGCAATCTAATCACGTAACCGCCTCGATACCACTTGTTAGACGTAGTGTGAACCTTATTACGTCTTCCAAATCTACAAGGATCAAAAACAAAGGTAATGCGAAATACCTGAATTTCGATTCCATCTTTGATTCCGATGTCAATTTCAAACCTCAAACGTCTCCGAATCTCCCGGGATCTTTAGTGAAAAGTGCTCCATGACTCACAAACTAGGTCTTTCTATAGTTTTCTCAACACACAAGCTTTCCTAACAGGTCAGGAATTCTTTATGCTCGTGAATGATATATGAGTAACTGCAGGAGACCTTAACCTTTATATAGTTTCCATATCGAGCTTCCCCATTACAAGGTCGATATGGACTCGATCCATACTAATTAGGGTCCATTTTCTACCTAGACTTCGACTCATTAATCTAGATCATTTATTGGGTAACTTTATTATTTTTTTCTGGATCAAATGACGCAACTTAACCGATAATTTATTTGAAAACCAAAAATGCAATTAATGTTGCCCAACTTTATGAGACATAGACAAAATTGTCCCTAAAGACAAAAAAATGTCTAACCTAAAATCCATATAATACTCTTATATTGTTCTTCATTTCTGAAACTTTTGAGATTGCGGTTACTAAAAAAGGTAAATTAACTTATATCAACAAAGTAATCATTTTTTTGTCATGTTAATAATTAAAACAAATATTTTCCTGGTTTAAATCTTTGTTTAAAAGGGCTAAAGTTGAGATTTAGGATGTGCCAACTAGTTATAAAACTCAAAATTAACTTATTAAATAAAAAAAGAATGTTGTTATTATACTGATAATATATTCTAAATACTATAATAAGATTTATTAATAATATGATGTAAAATGTTATTTTATGAAGAGAATTAATGGTATAAAATTAAAATTTATAAGAACACAAATAATTTATTAAATTAAATTTAAAAATTATATCCATCAATAATTTATTTAATACGAACTTAAAATTAATAATTGTAATTTCTATTATAAAAATAAAAACATAGTCGTGTTCATTATTTTTGTACAAATATATACTATAAGAGCTAAGACATTTAATGACAACTTTTTGTGACTAACTATTATTCCGTTGTAGATATGAGGTTTTTTGTGATTAAAAAATTGATTGATATTATTGTTTGGATTAACTGTGATAATTTATTTTTTGTCACTAATACATTGGTAATTATGACAATTTAGTATCTTTCACAATTAAATTATCACTATTAATATATCAATAGTGTCACGTTTTCTTTTATCACTAAGTTATGTCACTAAAAACATATGCTATTTGACACTAAAATAATTTTGGAGGGCATGAATTGTAGTTGTGATAAAACATAAGTGAGTCACTAATTTTTCTATTTATTGTGATAAAAGATAATTTGGTCACTAATATTTTTCTCCTACTGTGACGAAATGATTTACTATCATACGATATTTTACCTTTTATGACGAAAACTTTTGTCATTAAGAATTCAATTAGTTAGTGTTTACTTAATATTGTCACAAAAGAGGAACTACCACTATGATCACTATTATTCATAATTTAGTGACAACTTTTGTGATTAACTATCATTTCGTCACAAATATGAGGTTTTCTGTGACAAAACAATTGATTAAATGTGATAATTTATATTTTTGTCACTAATTTAATGATAATTATATCAATTAGTATCTTTCATAATTAAATTGTCATTATTAATTTTTACCTCTAAGTTTTGTCACTAAAAATATATGTAATTTGGCGTTAAAATAATTTTGATGGGAATGAATTGTAATTATGACAAACATATATTGATAACTAATATATTCTATTTGTTGTGACAGAATATAGTTTGGTCACTAATATTGTTCTCTAGAAAAAACGGTTTGTTGTCACACAATATTTTTTTTTGTAATAAAAACTTTTATCAATAAAAATTCAATTAGTTAGTTTCTACTTAATATTGTCAAAAAATGGAACTATCACTATGGTCACTATTATTCGTAATTTTTGTGATAAGAAATTTTTTTATCACTTAATCATCAACTTTATGTTAAAATGGTTATTGTCACTGTTAGTAATGTGCCCTAGGCCAATGGATAGTTGTGATTCATGTATTAACATTATGACTTGTTAATAATATATTATGAGGTATTCC
>JANJEY010000234.1:64609946-64624764 GCA_024703695.1 Erythroxylum cataractarum | reverse complement strand
TCTAAGCGACAAAAACCCTGGCTGGTGGGAAGGTTAAAATGATGAAGAGGGAAGGTTAAAATAGAGAGAGGGAAGGGGAGACTCAGAAGATTAGAATGCTGGCTGGTGGTGGACGAGAGAAAGAATGCTGGAGACTGACGAAGATGAGAGAAAGAACGGGGGGCTTCGTTTTCGTTTGGAAAATTGGGGGGAGGGAAAATTAATTACGTGGACATGACTTTTCCCGACGTCTACTTCTCCAAAACGACGTTAATTCTATTTACGGACGTCTTTCTACCAAGACGACGTTAAACGCTTCCCTTATCCCCGACGTCTTGATGCAACGTCTCAGAATATTCCATCTTTTCTTGACGTCCTTCCAGACGTCGTGAAATCCAAAGACCATTCACGACGTCTACTTCCAAGACGACGCTATATGTGTTGTTTTGTTGTAGTGTAAAATAGTAATAAAATAACGATAACAATTTATTTAAAATTTTGATAAACGTTAAATTAAAAAACTTCTGATTACTATATATTAAATTATTTTAAAGATTATATCAGTGTTTATTATAAGTTAAATTAATAATTTATATATTAAAATTTTAAACATTTAGGATGATTCGAGTACAGCAGAAGACAAAGAACATGATGCTAGGCTGATGCCTATCCTATGAAGCTCCCAAATCAGCAGGACCAGTGCAGAAGCTACGCACTACTGCCGAAAGCTTTCAATTGACTATCTGAACATTTGCAACTTATCTTTCAGACTCACGTATATAACAGACATCTGAAAAAAGCCACCCCGAGAAAATTTCTCTCGGTACTGCTACTATCAGAGCTACAAGGGGCGTTCGATATGTATAGATATATGCTCGCGTGTTTCCTTTAAATAAAGAAAAGTCGAAGAAGTAATAGGGTCAGGGAAGCGTAGGGTAAAATAAAAGTAGAAGTCTCTAACGGACACAGATCCAAATGGAATGCCCAACCTTGCTGCTGAAACTCATTCTTTTTGTTCTAGCTTTAAAGGAACTTGCTTTGTTCAGCTAAAACAACACCTTTAAGAAGACCATTGGTTAACTAAAGTTAGATTGTAAGCTACTGAACTGTCTGGTAGACTATTGTTGAACAAAACAGAAACATTTGTAACTATTGGTAAATTTCAGATATGATGGTCGAGACAAAAAAGTTCTTCTCTATATAGACGTACAATTCTCAGTTTTCCTCTTAGGAACCTTACACTCTTCACAACTCTCTTTCCCCTTTTGAAACAATAGTCGCAATAATTCTTATACTCTTTTTCCTGTTAAACTCTAATCTCACCGCATAATTGTTTTAAAAGCAGTCACAGACTATCTTAGATTTTTTGATACACAAGATCTTTATAAGAAGTAAGTGTAGAGCATACTTGTCTATGTACTAAGACATATAGTAACATCATTCAAGACTTGAAGCTTTCAAGAGAGGAAAAACTTAGAGTGAATAGAAAACACTCAAATCAAACTTCATTAAACTAATCTTCAACGTAAGAAGAACTTGTTTACAACTCAGTAGGAGCCTTGTTTTTATAGGTGAAGCAAGGATAACGAAGTAAATCTCTCAAGAGACATACTCATTACAACTTTAAAAAAGAAAATAACTTTAAAATACAATCATCACTCCTTTAACAAAGTTACTTTTAAAAAGTAAAATTTTTTAAAAGCAAACAGTATGATGATAAGATGAAATCATGTACAGTAGTTTGTGGACCACAAAAATTCTCTTTTTAACAAAAGAATCAAAAGCAAAAGCTCCTAAAAAGACGAGTCCCATTATGAGAGTTGGGATCCAAGGTATTATTTGTGACGAATTGATTCATGACGATTGAAGATTGGATGGAGAATCTGGATTACTTGAGCTATCAATATCAACTTGATAGGTCTTTCGTCCTTTATTGGGACTGAGCCCACATGTGTGAAGTTTGTGCAAGAATTGATTTAACTCATTTTCATTAGGATTGTGGTTATTATCATCTGGGTCCTGAGCATCCTGAAAGACTAAGTTAAAAGACTGAGAAGGTCCTGCAATATCTGAGATCATATTGAGGACCATTGAAACATGGTATATCAACATCTGATGCACCAGGAATAAATTCATCGGGATATGGTCCAATAGAGGTGGAAATGAATGGTGTATTGAGGAAGTGATTTACTTCTTTAAAAAAGTCTCTAAGAGATTAAAGTATACTGTTTTGATGTCGTGGCCAATATAATGATGTATTATAAAATTGGACACGATGTTCTGTGTAAGGACACCAGTATGCGTTTCTCAATATGGACAATGGAGGATGAAGAAGCAATGAGTAGATTGTTGTCTACCAGAAGCTTTCCATAGACGATGTTGTGAGATTATTAGAGAACATTGTTGCTTCCATTGATCTAGTGGTTGAAACCACTGAAGAAATGTACATAACAAAAAGCTTCCATTGTTTATGTCACAGAGATGTTGATTGAACTGAAGAGGAGATATAGTGATAGCACAAGCATAAAGGGCAGAGAGTGCCCAAAGATACCATAATGTGCTTTCAGAAAGAGAATTATGGAGAAAAGTCACATTAAGGTAAGATGCTTTGAGGTTGAACATTGTGGAACGTCCAAGAGAGTTATGTTTAAGAAGAAACTGAAGCAAATAATAAAACAAACTCATACGAGTAAGTAAGACAACTTCAGAAACACTAGTGGGTGTACTAATAATAAGAGGAAAATATTTCTTTATGAAGGCAAAGAAAGGTTGACTAGCCATAAAAACCTAAGAACTAAAAAATTTAAAAGATGAAAGAGTTGTAACGTTACTTGGATGAAGAGGACATTTATAATGAAAAAAGGAAGGGAAAATATCCAGAGGCCAAGGTGGATGCTGTCTATCAGGAGCCCAAGGTACATTTTGTTTTAATAACTTGGATAAACATGAAGCATAAGTTGACACGTATGGTATGAACTCACGCATGTAATTAATAATCCTAAGAATTGTTGTATCTGTTTCATAATGAAATGTTCATTAGGAAAGTGTAACAACTCTTGTACATAATGTGGACCGGGTTGGTAGAATCTATCCTTGAAATGCTTACCTAAAAATTCAATTTCTTTAATGCCAATAAGGCTTTTCAAGGTTGAATGAATAATGCCATGTTGTTTAGTAAGATCCAAGAATTGTTGCAATATGGCCTAATATTCTTCATGGGTCTTTGAGAACAGGAGAATGTCATCGACGTAAATGATTGTACTGTAGAGGATAGGCTCATAGGTCTTGATCATTGTTCTTTGAAATGGGCAACTTTAAGCCCAAAAGGCATAATAATCCATTGGTGGTGAATATTCAATTGCCAAAATCCTGCTTTAAGATTAAAATTGAAAAAAAAAATAGCTTCTTTTAGAAATAGTATCTAAGTACTGATCTTTGGAAAAGGAAACTTGCACCTTGCAGAAATGCATTTAGAGGCTTGTATTCAATTACTAATATCTTTTTTCCATGTTTTTGCATTGAACTTTTGTTGACATAAAATGATTGGCAAACCCAATATGATTTTTTGGGCTCAATCAATCCTTCCTTTAGAAGGATAACACACTCATCTTGTGCAAGCTTTAGGTCATCAGGGCTCATCCATGGATGTGTGGCTTTCGTGGGATTGATATCCTCAATCTTTTTGAAAGGAAGACTTAAGAAAAAGTTAACATTTTTTCACAGAGGATATGGGTGAGAAAACTGTGCATATAATTCAGGACAATATTCCAACAATTTATCTGTTAGCAATGCATATGGTGTAGGAACTTGAGAAAGTTTAAACATATTTTTATGTTAGTGTAGGGACTGAAAAATGATTGATACCATAGGTTTGTGAGTATAATCTGTAAAGGTGAGGCTTTATTATATAAATCCGTACCAATAAGAATATCTAGGCCAGGTAGATTGCTTCCAAGTACCTTAGTCCAAATTGTAGATTGTGGAAATAATCGTATCCCAATCTTTCTTTTTGTAACAAGCCCGATGTTGAAAGAATTGCCATCTGCAGCTGTAAAATACTCATCATGTGAAGTCCATGCTTTAGAGGGTAAAATGTTGGACTTTATGATCATACGACTGGATCTAGCATCCATAAACCCAATAACTTTGATGGGTTTATCATATTTATCTTGTCTGAAGAGTTGGATATGGACGTATGGTCATTAAATTAAAGTACGATCTAACTTCATACAGGTTTGTTGTAGCATGTATATTGAATCATCCTCTAGAGAAGCAGAGGAGTCAGAGGATTCTTCATCTTCAAAGTTCACGATAGAAACAACAAACTTTAGGTCCTCATCTTCATGAGATTGTTCTTCAATCAGATCTTCAAAGTTATTGGAAGAATGAATAGGTAAAATTGATTGCAACTGCTTCAATAACTTTACATCCTTCTTCGTTTTATAAGGACAAGTACATACAAAGTGTATTTGTTGTCCACAGAGAAAACAACAACCAACTTTATGGAAATAAGAGGATTTCTTAAAGAATCTAACCATTCTTCTCTTCTTGCCATTCTTTCTCTCATATGTTTTTTTTAGAGGCTTGTAGCCTTCCATTTGTCTGCAAAACTTTCTTCTATGATAGACTTGTTGAAAATAAGCTTTCTTCTTGTTATGACAATGACAAGTCTTGTGGTCTTTGCACTTGATTTGAAGATAAGGCTTCTTGCAAGCATGTTTGAGTACTGGACCGCCCTTAATGACGTTCTTGAATAAGGCATGTTGATCACATAACTTATCAATAGAGGCTAAAGCAAGCTGGTAGATTTCTCTAAGAGATATATTAGCCATATCTCGTTGTAAAGAAACAATGGTCCTTTGTAACTCGAGTTGTCGTTGATTTAGAAGGGATGAGATAAAAGTATATCAAAGATTAACATCATTCCAACTATTAAGAAGATAGTACCTTTCCGTCATACATTGATAATGCTTCTGTAGATCACGTTTGTCAAATGAACAACGTTTTATTGCAAAATATTCTAGACAAATCTGCTTATCAATAAGCTGAAAATCAACAATGAATTCTTGATGAATTATTCCACGAAGAGTTCCGACTGTAGTGACTTGGATAAAATGAAGTCTTTGATAGTTGTTAATACATTGTCACCATTCTCGCAAAGTATCAGTGAAACGGGATATAAACTCAGACAAAATATCCTGCAATGGATTATTCGATCGAGTCATTTGTAGATATATCCATGCACCAAATTCTTACAAGCAATCTCTCCATTTCTTTGGGGGTAGATCATCAAAAGTGAACCAAGGTCCTAAAGTATGCTTGATTTGAATAGCTAGTTGAGGAGATGTTGCCTGTGGTGTTGTTTCAAGTTTGAAAGGTTCAGTACTTGTGGATTGTGCTTCACTTATTTATGGTTCAACTTCAGTAAGTTTAGGCATAGTCATCAGAACTTGAGATAATTTTGATAGATCAGCTAGTTGTGTTGAGGAATTAGAAGAAGGTTTAGATATCTATTCAGATGATGACTCAAATAATGTTACAGAGACTTCAGATGTTGGGATAGAGGCTTCATAAGAAACTTCTGTATTATCCGATTGAGCAAATGAATCTTCAGTAGTAAGTGTAGATGTAAGAGTTGCGATGAACTCTGTCTAAGGTGCTTTGTCCTCCCTAGGAGATGAGGTGAAAGGTTGAAATTTTAGTGGAGAAGTAGCAGGTGTTGGACCTGTAACGATTTATTCCACTGGTTAACTAGTTAAGGTTTAGTGAACGAAGGTGATGGTTCGGGAACTGGTTCAGGCTTTGGCTTTAAAATTTGACTTCTTAGGTTTAGCTTGAACTACATGAGGGTGAATATATTGTCTAATCAAAGTATAGTTGAACTTGAAGACCTTTGAATAGTCAGCTTCTTTTGGATACGTCTGATATATAGTAGATGTGTATACTAGCTGTATATTTGGAAATATTGAAGAGGATGAGCCATATATAGTTTTAGATTGTGCAGATTGCATATCAACTTCGGTTTGTTGCACAATTCCTTATATCTTCTTGATTCCTCTAACTTTGGCATCAAAGGCAAGTCCAATATAATATGTAGCAATGTACTGTCAAAGATCAACATCAAGTTGTTGAATCTGAACTTTGTAAGACTAATACATTGTTGGATTTGCTTAGAGATGACGTCAACTTTATGTTGTGCAACATGAGTCTGTTGACTGATTCCATCCATCTTAGAATTAATTCTTCTAAGAACTTTGTTTTGTGCAATTGCATTTGATGTTTGCCAGTTAAGTACTTCATCAGAAGGATCTGAGGCAAGTGTTCCTTGTGAAGTGATTCCTGTGGCTCGAATATAAGGGCCAGAGATAACCTTAGTTATTTCATCAGTGCTCCTGTATAAAGAAGGAAAGTCTTCCTTATATGGCTTAACCATCATGCAAGGTATGGATTAGGAGTCATAACAGGAACTATTGGATTAGATTGACAGGTAGAAGATTTCAGCATCTCACGAAGAGATCTGGATCTGAATATTTCTTTTTGTAGACCAATAGATTTTCTAGAATCATCTAAATATGGATCATCTTTGTGTGAATGATGTTGGTGAGAAGGCATACAATGAGGTTTTGGCTTCTTCTTCTTCCTTCTTCTTCTGGTATATTGTTCATCATCATCATCACTATCTGACTCAGGATAGAGACAGACTTTACAATCAAGTTCACACATAGAGGGATTGACATCCCATACAAAATGTCTACGATAATGACTGACATAAACTAGATCTCCATTAGATTTGAAATAATGGATAGGAGGACAAGATTTACCTTTTGTATGAGAAAATACGAGCTGGATCATAAAGACAGATCCTGATGTAGAGGGTCCAAATGGATCCTCGTTAGGTTTTGCATAGATGGACTTCACCATTTCATCTTTTAACGTCTTCATAATCAAAGGAGTTATTGTACAAAAAGAGTGTCGATAAGGCGTATGGAACACCTTCTGGTAATTGGTGATCCATTTAGTAGGCATAAACTTTTCAAGCTCCTGTGCTATTATTTATTTCGGAATATGGATGATAGTAATTTTTTCATTGGAATGATCATTAACCATGTAAAGAGCATCCAGAGTAGAATTTGGAAAGTTAAGATCCAAATCATGATTCTGTAGACGATAGATCATCTGGTGATGTAAAGTAGTCATCATGGTTGTAGGATCTTGATTTACTCCAACAATCTAGATCTAAACTTGTAAATGTTCAGAAAAAGTGGGATCATCCAACCTGATATTGAAATTAGGTTCTATTAATAATGACACTTCCATTATTGAGCATTGTTAGCAAGGTACTAATCAAAACATTATGGTATGTTGTATAGGTAGTGTCTAGAAGAGATATCTTGGTTGTAGCAGGTATTCTCTTTCTTCCATGAAGTGTGAGAACAAGGCGTGTAGTTTTAACATGAAGATGTGTATGATTGTGCTCCCTCTAGAGAGAGATCAGCTCTTTAGAGATTTCAAGCTTTATATATTTTTCTCTGGTCGTAGATCTGAGGCCACACTGTTCCAATCTGGAGCTCTGGATGATTTCTTTTACTTTTGGTCTAGAGGTAAAAAAAATAGTACGTATACTTCTCGTCCATGAACGATCACGAGAATAAATATTGTACGAACTCAATAAAGGTGAAGAAGACTCACAAACATAATTTTCTACAGAAACATGAGTAATTTCTACTTGATTTTCTATACGATTAGATAACACATGCTTTACCCTAAAAGGTAAACTAGACATAGATAAAGTTGAAGATAAATGAACATGGTCATTGAGTAGTGTTTCCATTACTTATCTCTCTCCCTATTCACTCTTATCAAGAGACAATGTTATCGTTGCACTCCACTTGCGCATACTCTGATGTCACAAGTGGGGACCACTTGACACTTAATTATGGTTCCATTCCCACTTTTTTTTTGGATTCGAACTCGTGACGTGAGGTAACCCAGGCCAAAACTTGGTGGCTCTAATACCACTGATCCCCCAAAAAGGCCTTGTGAAGGGAAGAAGCATTGAACTCCTTATACCACCACCACGCTTCACTTGCGCATACTCTGATGTCATAGGTGGGGCCAACTTTACATATAACTACTACTCCATTCCCACATTGTTTTTTTGGGATTCAAACTCGTGACGTGGGACGACCCAGGTTGAAACCTGGTGGCTTTGATACCACTGAGCCCCTCAAAAGGCCTTATGAAGGGTTAACATACCAAATCACTTCACAACCACCATGACTTGCATTGGTGCATACTTTGATGACTCACTGCTTAGTCATGTTGATGCAATGGCCTCCAAACTGCATCTCGTTATCTTTCGAGGATTGATATCCTCATTCTTTTTTAAAGATAGACTTATAAAAAATGTCAACATTTTTTCACAGAGGATATGAATGAAAAAACTGTGCATGTGATTCAGGACAATATTTTAACAATTTATCTCTTAGCGATGCATATGGTATAAGAACTTGAGAAAACTCAAACACATTTTTTATGACAGTGTGGGGACTGAAAAATGATTAATACTTGAGACCTGTGGGTAGGATCTGTAAAGGTGAGACTTTATTGTATACATCCATACCAATAAGAATATCTGAGCCGGGTAGATTGCTTCTAAGTAACCTAGTCCAAACTGTAGATTGTGGAAAGAATCGTATCCCGATCTTTCTTTTTGTAACAAATCTGATCTTGAATGAATTGTCGTCTATAGCTGTAAATACTCATCATGTGAGGTTCATGCTTCAGAGGGTAAAATGTTGGGCTTCATGATAGTACGGCTGGATCCAGTATCCATAAACTCAATAAATTTGATGGGTCTATCATATTTATCTTTTCTAAAGAGTTGGATCTAAACATATCATCATTGAAATGGAGTATGATCTAACTTCATACTGGTCTACTGTTACATGTATAGTGAATCATCCTCTAGAGAAGCAGAGGAGTCAGAGGATTCTTCATCTTCAAAGGTCATGACAGAAACTATAAACTTTGTGTCCTCATCTTCATAAGATTGTTCTTCAATCATATCTCTAAAGTTATTAGAAGAATGAATAGGCAAATTTGATTGCAACTGCTTCAATGACTTTACATCCTTCTTTGTTTTATGACTACAGTTACATGCAAAGTGTCCTTGTTGTCCACAGAGAAAACAACGATCATCTTTCTGGCGATGAGAGGATTTCTTAAAAAATCTAACCATTCTTCTCTTCTTACAATTCTTTCTCTCATATGTTTTTTTAGAGGCTTGTAGCCTTCCTTTTTTCTGCGAAACTTTCTTTTATGATAGACTTGTCAAAAATAAACTTTCTTCTTATTATGACAATGACAAGTCTTGTGGTCTTTGCACTTGATTTGAAGATAAGGCTTCTTGCAAGCCTATTTGAGAGCTGAACCACCCTTAATAATGTTTATGAATAAGGCATGCTGATCACTTAACTTATCAAGAGAGGTTAAAGTAAGCTAGTAGATTTCTCCAAGAGATATATTAGCCATATCTCGTTGTAAAGAAACAATGGTCCTTTGTAACTTTGGTTATAGCTGATCTAGAAGGGATGAGATAAAAGTATATCGAAGATTAACATCATTCCAACCATTGAGAAGATAGTATCTTTTTGTCATACATCGATAATGCTTCTGTAGATCACGCTTGTCAAGTGAAGAACATTTCATTTCAAAATATTCTTGACAAATCTGCTTATTAATAAGTTGAAAGTCACCAATGAATTCCTTAAGAATTATTCCAATAAGAGCTCTAGCTGTAGTGACTTGGATAAACTGAAGTCTTTGATAATCGTTAATACTTTGCCACCATTCGAGCAAACTACCAGTGAAAAGAGATGTAAACTCAGACAAAATATCCTGCAATGGATTATTTGGTCGAGCCATTTGTAGATCTGTCTATGCAACAAATTCATGCAAGCGATCTCTCCATTTTTTTAGGGGTAGATCGTCAAAAGTGAGCTAAGGTCCTAAAGTAGGCTTTGTTTGAGCAGCTGGTTGAGCAGGTGCTGCTTGTGGTGCTAGGTCAGGTGAAAGGTTCAATCCCTGTGGATTCTGCTAAATTCACTTATTTTTTGTTTAACTTTAGTAGGTTTAGGCATAGTTATCAAAACTTGAGATAATTCTGATAGATTACCTAACTGTGCTGAGGAATCAGAAGAAGGTTCAGAGATCTATTCAAATGATGACTCAGAGAATGTTGCAAAGATTTTAGATGTTAGGACAAAGGCTTCAGAATAAGCTTGTGTATTATCTGATTGAGTGGATGAATCTTCTTCAATAAGTGTTGTTACAAAATCTGTTTGAGGTGCTTTGTCCTTCCCAGTAGATGACTTAGAAGGTTGAACTTTTAGTGGAGAAGTAGGAAGTTTATGGATCTGTAATGGTTTACTCCACTGGTTAACTAGTTCAGGTTTAGTGAATGAAGGTGATGGCTCTCAAGAACTAGTTCAGGCTTCAACTTTGACTTTGACTTTTTAGGTTTAGCTTGAGTTGCCTGAGAGTGAATATATTGTCTAATCAAAGGATAGTTGAATTTGAAGACCTTTGAATAATCAGCTTCTTCTGGATACGTCTGATACATAGGAGATGTGTATAATGGCTGTATATTTGGAAATACTGATGAGGATGAGTCATATACAGTTTTTGATTGTGCAGATTGAATATTAACTTCTACTTGTTGCATAATTCCTTGTATCTTTTTTATTTGTCTAACTTTGTTGTCGAAGTCGGGTCCAATATAATGTGTAACAATGTATTGTCAAAGATCATCATCAAGTTGCTAAATCTGAGCTTTGTAAGACTGATACATTTTTTTGGATCTGTTTAAAGACAACATCGGCTTTATGTTACGTAGTATGAGTCTGTTGACTGATTTCATCTAACTTAGAATCAATTCTTTTAAGAACTTTGTTTTTTCTACTGCATTTGATGTTTTCCATTTAAGTACTTCATCATAAGTATTTGAGGCAAGTGTTCTTTGTGAAGTGATTCATGTGGCTCGAATATAAGGGCTAGAGATAACCTTAGTTGTTTCATCATTACTCCTGTATAAAGAAGGAAAGTCTTCCTCATATGGCTTACCCATCATGCAAGGTACAGGAGTAGGAGTCATTACAGGAACTGCTGGCTTAGATTAACAGGTAGAAGATTTTAACATCTCACGAAGAGATTTGGATCTAAATCTTTCTATCTGTACACCAATAGGGTTGTTGGAAACATCTGGATTTGGATCATCCTTGTATAGATAATGTTGTTGACAAGGCATACAATGAGGTTTTGGCTTTTTCTTTTTCCTTCTCCTTCTGGCATATCGTTCATCATCATCATCACTATCTGACTCAAGAATGAGATAGACTTCACAGTCGAGTTCGCAAATATATGGGTCAACATCCCATATAAGATGCCTACGATGATGATTGACAGAAACTGGATCTCTATTAGATTTGAAATAATAAATATAAGGACCAGATTTACCTTCCATATGAGAAAATACGAGCTGGATCATAAAGACAGATCCTGATGTAGAGGGTGGTACAGATGGATCCTCATTAGGCTTTGCATAGATGGACTCCATCGTTCCATCTTTCAATGTCTTCAGAATCGAAGGAGTTGTTGTATCAAAAGAGTGTCAATGAGGCACGTGGAACACCTTCTAGTAATTGGTGATCCATTCAATAGACATCAACTTTTCAAGATCCTGTGTTAGTAGTTGTTTCAGAATTTGGATGATAGTAGTTTGATCATTGGAACGATCATCAATCATATAAAGGGCATTCGAAGTAGAATTTGAAAAGTTAAGATTCAAAGCATGAATATGTAGACGATAGATCATCTGGTGATGTAAAGTAGCCATGATTGTTCTAAGATCTTGATCTGCTCTAGTGATCTAGATCTGAACTTGCAGATGTTCAAACAAAGTGGTATTATCCAACCTGATATTGAAATAAGGTGTTATCATCAGAATGACACTTCCATTATTGAGAGTTGTCAACAAGATACCAATCAAGGCATTCTGGTACGTTATATAGGCAATGTCTATAAGAGATATCCAAGTTGTAGCAGTATTCCCTTTCTTCCATGAAGTGTAAAAACAACATATATAACTTCAATATAAAGATGTGTATGATTGTGCTCCCTCTAAAGAGAGATCAGCTTCTTAGGGATTTCAAGCTTTACATATTGTTCTGCGGTTGTAAATATGAGGCCACATTGCTCCAATCTAGAACTCTGGATGATTTCTTTTACATTTGGTCTAGAGGTAGACAAAATAGTACGTCTAATTCTCATCTATGAACAATCACGAGAATACATATTATAAGGACTCAACAAAGGTAAAGAAGACTCACAAACACGATTTTCTACAAGAACGTGGATAATTTCTACTAGATTTTATATACGATTACATAACATATGCTTTACACTAGAAAGTGAACTAGACATAGACAAAGTTGAAGACAAATGAATAGGGTTATTAGGTAGTGTTTCCATTAATTATGGACTCTCTCCCTACTCAATCTTATCAAGAGACAATGTTACTGCCGATCAAGACACGAAAGATGACTCTGATACCGTTGAGCTACCCAAAAGATGCCATGAAGGTAGAAGTGCACCAAATCACTTAAACAACCATCACATCGGGGCCCTGAAGGGCATACGGGGAAAGTACGACAACCAATTGGCTAAAATAAAATCTTTGAGAAGATCATCAACTAACCAAGGTCAGATTGCAGGCTTACTGAAGTGTCTGGTAGAATATTGTGGAACAACACAAGAACCTTTGTGATTGTTAGTAAGTTCTAGGTATGATGGTTGAGACAACAAAACCCTTCTCTCCACGGGCACACAACTCTCAGCTTTCCTCCTAGGAACCTTACACCCTTCACAACTCTCTCCTTTTGAAACAATAGCCGCAACAATACCTACACTCTTTTTCCCGTTAAACTCTAATCTCATAGCAGAATTGTTTTAAAAGTAGTCACAGACTATCTTAGACTTCCTAGTACCCAAGATCCTCACAAAACATAGTAAAATCACTCAAAGCTTGAAGCTTGCAAGAGAGGAAGAACTTAGAGGGAATGAAAAACACTCAAACCAAACTTCATTAAACTAATCTTTAACGTAAGAAGAACCTGCTTACAACTGAGGAGGAGCCTTGCTTTGATAGGTGAAGCAAGGGTAATAAAGTAAATCTTTGAAGAGACACACTAATTACAAATTTAAAAAAGAAAGTAACTTTAAAGTACAATTATCGCACCTTTAACAAAGCTACTTTGAAAAAGTAAACAACTTTCTAAAAAGTAAACAATATGATGATAAGAAGGAATATTGTACAGTGATTTATGGGTCACAAAAATTATCTTTTCATCACAAGACTTAAAAGCAAAAACTCCTAAAAAGATAAGTCCCATTATGAGAGTTAGGATCTAAGGCATCTAAGGCATTATTTGTCACGAATTGTTTCGTGCTACGATTCTAGATTAGATGGAGAATCTGGATCACTTCAACTATTAGTATCAACTTGATAGGTCTTTTGTCCTTTACTGGGAAGCTCACATGTGTGAAGTTTGTGTAGGAACTGATTTAACTCATCTTCATTAGGACCGTAGTTATCATCATCTGGGTCTTGAGCATCTTGAAAGACTAAGTTAAAAGGCTGAAAAGGTCCTGTAATATCTGAGATCGATTCTTCTGTGTTATATTGAGGATTATTGAAACTTGGTATGTCAACTTTTGGTGCTTCTGATTCACCAAGATATGGTCCAATAGAGGTGGAAATGACTGGAGTATTGGGGAAGTGATTTACTTCTTTGAGAAAATCTCTAAGAGAATGAAACACACTGTTTTGATATCGTGATCAGTATAATGATGTATGATAAAATTAGACACGATGTTTTGTGTAAAGGACACCAGTATGCGTTTTTCGATATAGATGATGGAGGATAAAGAAGCAATGAGTAGATTGTTGTCTAGCAGAAACTTACCACATACATTGTTGTGAGATTATCAGAGAACATTGTTGCTTCCATTAATCTAGTGGTTGAAACCACCCAAGAAATGTCCATAACAAAGAGCTTCCATTGTTTATGTCACAGAGATGTTGACAGATTTGAAGAAGAGATATAGTGACAACATAAGCATAAAGGGTAGAGAGTGACTAAAGATACCATAGTGTGTTTTCAGAAAGAGGATTATGGAGAAAAGTCATATTAAGGTAAGGTGCTTTGAGGTTGAACATTGTGGGACTTCCAAGAGAGTTATGTTATGTTCATGAAGAGACTGATGCAAATAATAAAACAAACTCATACAAGCAAGTGAGGCAACTTCATTAACACTAATGGGTGTACTAGTAATAGGAGGAAAATATTTCTTTATGAAGGTAATGTTGGGCCCGAGCCCCGTAACCCGAATCTCGAGGCGACCCCTTGGGCTGCGCCCCAACGAGCGACCCGAACCGTCGGACCCGATCCTAACATTTCGCATAACAATTCAATTCGTACATGCAAATTATAACAAAATCATACGCATAGTCATTCCAAAGAAATACCCCAAAGTCCCGGGGCTAAATGTCATAAAAATCCAAAATGAAATCCAACAATTATAGTCATATCACAACGCTAAACCAAATAAAAATCCAAAATTCGTGAAGTATGTTCCATGATAACATGCTCAGTGGGCCTACCAAAAATACTAACTTAATATAATAGTCCTTAACTACTGCGGAGTTTCTTCGATGCCTGGCAAGGATCAAATGGGGTCCTGAGTTGCACCTGAGGAGGGAAAAATAATTGGGTTGAGC
>JANJEY010000234.1:64593335-64608976 GCA_024703695.1 Erythroxylum cataractarum | reverse complement strand
CGAATGAAACCCTTCGACTTAGAACTATGATATGAAGTCAAGGCTTGGTGTTGCTACTTTAGTGTGTTTTTCCAAGGACTAAGATGTATACAGTCCAACGGAGCACGTTAGGAAAGCAGTTAAGCTAAGATGGATTATTATGAGTGTCTAAGGAAGAATTTTTCCTTCATCACTATATCAGCCCGGGCAATTATACTTGGTGTATAATCACATGATATATCTATGAGCATAAAGGGACAGTGTATGCGTCAGTGATGTTTTGGATGATTTGGGGTATCATGAATATATGAAAGTGTTATGTTAGTTAGATGGTGACTTAATATAACACTGTTGTTTCTTTAATGGTCGCACGCCCCATTCTCAGTATGACACGTGAAATTTTAGAGAGAATATGTAATTCGTGGCTTATGTGGCCGAGTGGGAGTTGTTGGCAGTTTACAAAATAACGGTCACTTTATATAACTACCGTATCAGTTATTTGTCCTAACCAGGGGATTAAAAGGATGAAAAAACCAGATCATATGATGATAATTACGAAACAAAGAAAATACGTTTTTCTTCTTCTTCCATTCTCTCTCACGTGAACCAATCATCAAAGGCTTAGAGTTTTGGGACGTGAATTAATCGGTGACTCTAGTAGTCTACCGAAATTCGAAGATTAGCAAGCAGCAAATCGATCCACACTTCCGTATTAAGGTCAGTCCTTATAATTCTACATTTACGAAATAGCAACAATATTATCCTATACAAGAACTGTTTCACAGTTTGATAAAAGTTGTGTGATCATGATTTCGGGTATGCGTGTCCTATTTAATTTGATCTGGATTCTTCAACTAAAACTTCAGGAACCCAAGAGGAAGCTGCAGAAGCATATGATGTAGCAGCTATAAAATTCCGCGGAATTAACGCTGTAACCAACTTTGACATAACCAGGTATGATGTTGAACGAATCATGGCAATTAGCACACTTCTTGCTAGAGAATTAGCCAGGAGAAACAGTGCCATAGTTTCTAGTAATGATGTCGAGAATCATGAACCTCCTGTCCATAGCAACAATGGAGAAACCATTCCCTCACAGAAGAACAATGAAAGTGCGTTGGATTGGAGAATGATCCTCGACAACTCATCCCAGCCAATGGATCACAAAGATTCTTATCTTGTCGAGAACTACAAAACTCAGGGTCTCTCACTGACCACGGAGAGCATAATCGGAATCGATAACATGAGCTCAGTTCATCAACAAGTAGGAGAAGATTCAGCCAAGATAAGAGCTCATTTGTCCAGTGCTTCATCACTGGTATCTAGTTTAAGCAGTTCCAGGGAATTAGGCAGTCCTGATAGAGCAGCAGGAAGCTTGCCAATGCTCCTTGCTGTGCCTTCTTCAGCAACATCCAACTTGTTTTCAAGCCCAACTAGTAATGTAAATTCTTGGATCCCATCAACCCAATTGCTTAATGTTCCAGTTTTTGCTGGTTGGACGGATGCATAGCAGGAGGCTAGCTTTTTGCAAGGAGAAAACGCGAGTTGCAGAAGATTTTGCATGGAGAAAACTCTAGTTATGTGGCATAGCTACATTGTTGATTTCTGTTATAACAATATTTTTAATCCTTCTATTAAGCGTGGCTTTCCTGTTTCAATGCCTTTGCTTTTTTTGTTTCTTAATCCTCCAACATTAGCAATATTTCTTATTTTAACTTTTCAAAAAAAAAAATTCTTATTTTAATCCCTTTTATTGATTTTCTTACTGAAAATAAATAAATAAAACCAATCTGTAAAAGATTTAACCTATTAAACCATGAAAATCTTTGAACTCTATAATCTTTTAATTCAATTTTTAACTTTTCGGTTTGATTTATTTTAAAATTTTAGTTGTTAAAAATCAGTTAATTTATTAATTAATGGATCAATGTTGTAAATTAATAAGTTCTTGTAAACTAAAATATATCATTTAATTTTTATTTGATATTTTTTAATTAAACTTCAAATTTTTCTATTAACAAAGACAATATCTTTCAATTATATTTTAAAATTTTAAATTTATTTAATCTTTAATCGATTTTATAACAATTTAATATAAATTGAATCTTTTAAACGTTTTAAGTTTTCCAACCCGACTTGAAGTGAAGTCTTAAATAAATCAAATAAAATTAACATCATTTTAATTAAAATAACATTATTTTTAAATTTTAAATATAAAAAATATTAATTAGACTTGATTTAGACTCCATCGAATTTCAAGCTTTTTCATAACCTTTTAATTAATTTTCACTAAAAGATTATTGTATATCCTATGTTTCATCAAAACCTTTTTTATTAGTCTTTATCCTTTAAAATAATGTTATTCAAGATTTAATGACAAATAGCAAAATATATAAATTTTAAAATTTTAAAATGAAGTACATTTTCTAAGTAATAAACAGGATTGCATATGTGCACCCTTTATCATCAAAGTAAAATTATAATTAATAAATTTGATAAACTAAATTAAATTAAAACTTAACAAGTTATATTTAAAATAGTCGAAGTTTAAATTAGAATTAATTTTAATAGCTTAAATCTTCTTAGTATAAATAATATTGATTTTTAAATAATACTGCTTTAATTTATAAATTTAAAATTTTAAAAATAAAATCAAAATAATCTCATTTTTAAAACAATTTGAATAATTCAGCTACCTATTAATGAGGTCGAGTCAGGGCAGGCCCAACTTGACCACTCACTACCAGTATAGTTCCCTCTTCCTGATTACTAGAACGAAACAAAGAACATACCGTATATGCGAAGAAGATAATGATTTATACTTAGATGCAAGTGATTTCGAATTATTAAAAAAACCAATTTATTAATTATTTAATTAATTTTTGTTAATTAATAAATTCTTATAAACTAAAATAAATTAATTAATTTTAATTTAACAATATTTTTTTAAATTTAATCTTTTAATCATACTTTAATTTTATTCAATTTTTGATTAATTTTATGACAGTTTAACACCGATTAAATCTTAAATCTCTTGTTTTATGAATTTAACTTTTATTCCGGTTAAAATCATGTTAAAATATTGATACAATTAATCATATAATAATTTATTTTATAATAGACTAAAAAATAAGTAAAATTATTCTTAATATTTATTTCTAATAGTTTTGAAATACAAAAATGTATTTCAAAAATACAAAATTAGTCCAAATTTAATATTAGTGCATGGTCATCCTTACTCGGCGGAGCGATTTTTCTAGCATATACACATGCACTATTACCCATATCGATCTATTGATTTTTCTTATGTCCGGAGTCAAATTAAATTAGAGGCTCCACTTCTAGTGGTACTTTTCTGTCAACTCCTTTAAATTTCGTCCTCGCGATTAGATTCTTCTTGTAATCCATAGAGTTTGATTTTTTATATATAAGTTGGGAAGTCAACATGTGAATGCAAGGCCTATTCGAAGATCACCATCGAAGAGCAAATAACAAGAAAAAAAGGTAAGATCGTTGGCTTTGTCCACCAAATCGAAGCGAACGTGTGCTTGTCCATGTCTTTCGCTTGCATCTCTAAAAGGTGGATTATTGTTGTCTGGAATCAGGATGACCCGTGAAATAATCAAGCCTTGGTCCTTTTATCTTATGAAACGTCCTGCCTCTGCCTGCCTCCACCTTGTTCAGGTTCTAACCAATCACATTTCAGGTTTTTCTCTAATATCTCTTCCTTTCCTATGATTCCCTTTTGTTTTACAAGTTGATAACCAGGTGATGGAGAAATTTAGACCACAAAATTAAGTGAAAATGGACATGAAATTTTGGAACCACAGCAACTTTGTCATGTGGAGACCTTCATTGGAAATCATTGAACGGTGACAAGCATTTGAAGATTTCAACTCTATGTAGTATGTACAATATAAGTTAAATTAACTGTTGGAAATAAGTATTTTTTTTTATGAATAGATTTAGATGATGAAAAAAATAAACAAAGAGAATTGTTTCTTTGTGATCAAAAGGCCATAGGTTCGAATCAAGAAAATAATATTTTTGTAAAAATTACAAAGGGAAAGTTTTGTACATTATAACCCTCTTCAGACTTTTGTAAAGCAGGGAGTCTTTATCATTGGATATGTTAATTTTTAAAGTAAAATATTTTAGATTTCAATTACTTTTATAAAAAAGGAAATCTGAGAATGAATATTTTGATTATAACTATTATTATTGATATAAAGGGTGATCATTTTTCATGAATGAAACGGATTAAATTAAATTTAAAATTTGATTATGCTTTTTGTTAACATAGTTATGCATATTTAAATAATAACAATTATAACTTTTGAGATTGAGTCTTCTAAAGTCTAAGTCTAAGTCTAACCTTGAATTCAATTGAATTGAAATAAGAGTTTAGGTCTTATCAAAATATAATTTAATTCATTGATTTTAAATTGTATCAATTTAATTTTTTATGACTAGTTGAACTTTAAAAAATATTTATCTATTCTAATTTTGAATTTAATGGAGTTAAAATTGATAAAATAATATTTTATCTCTATTTTTCTCTACAAAAAGTAAGATGGTTTAAAATCAAATTAATAGAAGGATGAAGAAAGTACACTTTTATAACTAGCTAGGTAAATTTCTTATATGTACATATGAAGATAAATCAATTTTATACATTTACATTCTCGCAATGAATTTCCTAAAGGAGTCACTCATATAATTACATTCTTAGTTACAACGGAACTATAGTTTTAGTTAAAATCAAAGTAAACGTGGACGTAGTTATGTGAATCTTAATACATGTCGTCTAATGGATCGAGTCGAGTCAAATCTGAATTAAAAAAATTAATTAATTAGATTTGATTTTAAATTCAACAAAAATTTAACTAATTTGAACAACTCAAAATAAGGTTATTTTAATATAATTATTTAAACATTATTTTTAATATAAAAATGATCTCCTTTTGACAAAAGCATTTAAATTATTCCTCCTAATTTAAAATTGATCAATTTGAATTTAAGCTATTTACTTTAAATTAAATCGACTTAGGCTGGATCCATTTTGTCAAATCTAAGCATGTTAAGTCATCACCTTCAAACCTACAACATGGTGCCAACAAACTTCATAGATTGATATAGGAACACTTGTACTTCTTTCTGGCCAGAGATTAAGTCCATCATCTTTATCATTGCACATTGGGATCGGTGGACACCTACGGTGTCATCATCGAGTATATAATATCAGACCCCAATTTTAAGCTTTGGGTCGCAAAGATAATGATAGTGAACTCATGGCCCAATTGTAAGTTTTGTCTGATCTTCAACATCGTCATTAAAAAAAATTCATATTAACTGATTGTTTATGTTGGAAGTACGGTTTTAAATACATCATTCATTTAGGGATACATGGACCAAAGATGAGGCACTCGACTATACATATAGAACCTGACTTTCTCTGTTTTACGGCGATCAAAATTTTCACAAAAGACTAACTTGAATATCGGAGGGGCTTGTCGGATACCAACTCTCGGAGTGCCTTGTGTTGTTTTGCAGGAATTCTTGTTAGAGACAGTCAAATTTATGAATCCAAACGGTAACGTACAGTCTCGTCAAAATCAGGCTGAACCATATACATGTATATACATGATTATCTAACACCAACTATAGATTAGCTGGAGGTGACAGGAATGAGACCAAGAAGCTGTCAAACAAGGAGAGGGATTTGATGGTGTCCGCGGGACCAAAGGGGTTTAGAGTAAGCTTCTTGAGGTTGGAAGAGCATGAAAGAAAAGGACCTCGGAACATTTTAATTTTAAGGCTTCCAAGTTCCAACAAAACACTTTGTACCACAAAACGCGATGGGTTCCATTTTGTGGACATTTCACTTTCGGTTAGCTATCTAAGCAAATGTAATAATAATATATCCTTTCCGGTGAACGAATAGAGCCCCAACACTGTGTTGGTTTGTCGGCACGCATGTTCTGGCCGTTTTTTATTTCATTCGAGAAAAGCCCTAGGGTTGTACGATTTGGACCATCTAGGTGAAAGTGAAGCCAACCCAGGCCACCCTTTAAAACTTTTCAAAGTATGCAATTACAATAAAAAAAATTCTTATAAGTAAATCGACCATAAAATTTTAAATATGATTTATATTATCAAAAATTATTATTATAAATTGAGCTCATCCATTTCAATTAGTATGTACAATTTTTGAAAATAAGGTTGAAAATTAATTAAGAAGAATGTAAGCTTTTTAAATCGATAATAATAGATCGGTTCATGGATCAATCTTGTTAATTTTTTAAAAATATTTTTTAAAATGAAAAGTATAAAAATACTTTTTTGAATTAAGTCCAAGTTTGCCTAAGACATAATGCTTTGTTTAGAAAAATTAGAGATCGGACTAATTTGGGCCTGACTTGATATGTGAGTTGATTCAATAAAAACATCTTAATTTAGACCCATAAGTTAGCTCATTGTCATCCCTAATTTTAAACATAAGTAAAAAAATGTTCAAATTTAAAATTAATCAAACATAATTCAATTTCGTGATTTTGAATTAGCTCTATCTCATTTTTATGATTAGCAAATTTTTTAATTAAATTTAAAAATGATCATGTATTCAAACTTAGGATTGAGTTCATTGATAATTTCAATTTAAATTGAATTAAATTAAGATTAATTTGTCATCTCTAAAAGATATAAATTAAATAATTAAAAAAATAACACTTGAATATCTTAAATATTTATTGAATTTAAATCCTTAAAAACTTTTAAGAAGTCCCTTTCAACAATTTGTGCAATGTGAATTTTGAAGGTGGAGCTACTTCCCAAGATGAGCTTCATGTTAACTTGCAGTTTGCCTTAAAACATTTGTTGCCTGTTCCGGAACTTAGGTGCAACATTTCCATTTCTTAGTCTAGGCCTCAATTAACAAAACATTTGTTGAACAGCCCTAATTCCAGTTGACTTGCAGTTGCATTGAAATATTGTTACCTTTTCGATATTTTGGGTGCATCATTTTTATTTCTTAGTCTAGTCCTCCATGAACAAAATAATTGTCATAGTGCCCATCTTAACTCGTTGTTAAAATTTGATTAATGGAAATAAACCACTAGTTAGCTTCTAATTTTTTTTGTTAAATTATGCATAGCTCATATTCTATTTGAAATTTTTATAAAAAGTTTGATTCCAATCAAAATTTGACGAATTTTGAGCTTTTTTTAATTTGTAAATTTTTTTACATATTACATCGAACTCAAACTAAATTATTAATTTGACATTTAATAAACTTGTTAGTTCAAATTAAACAAAAAATTCAAATCAAATAATTGATAGTAATATTTAAGATAAAGTAAGTTTTACACTTTAATATGAAGTTTTCAAATTTTCATAAAATTCAGTCAAAAAATCTTAAAAAACAACAACAACAATAGTAATTCAGTAAAAATTTCGTTGGTACGCGTGGTCTAAGGAGGTTCATAAGTACTCAATCTTATTTCTAACTAATAAAGAAACTATTTTCGATAGATCCAAATAAAAATATACATATTGAAATAATAAAGTAATAATAATACAAAAAATAGACATAAAGATAATAAAATACATATAAAAATAAAAATAAGTAATATAGAACTAGGTAGAGGATAAAAAAGATAAAATAAGTAAATAAATTCACAAACAAAGAAAGAGACAATTAAATAAATAAATCAAATAAGTCATTATAAGAAAATATTTAGATTAAATAAGAAAATATTTAAGCTAATAACTAAGAGAGAAGTGTTATATATTTTTTTGAGGGTAAATAGTAAGAATTTCATTACTCCAAGAATTTCAACAATAGAAGGAGAGGGTATTTCGAACCACTCTCCAAGAGCAGAAGTGAATAATGTGCCCGTAACTAAGACGTGGGCAACAGAATTACCTAACCTAAAGCCAAAAATGCATTTAACTATTCTAATCTCATTCAATTGAGATTTACAATCACAAACTAACAAACCAAAAGAGGAAGAGTCTTCGTAAGAGTCATCATTAATTGCTTAAACCACAATCTTCGCATCCGATTCAATAATAACTCTATCCCAATTCTGAAACTTGACCCAATTAAAGACTTCTCTGATAGCGATTGTTTTTGCACTTTTAGCATTCAATCTACCTGAAAATCTCAACGATTTTGTAGCTATAAATCTCGAATTAGAGTCTTGTACAATAGCTACAGTAGCCATGAAATTGGAGTTGCTTCCGGTGGCAGCGTCAACATTAACCTTCAGCCAACCCACTTCCGGAGATTGCCAACACACCATTCTTGTTGCTGGTATTCCCATAGTAGTATCAGAAGCATAAGCAAGTCGTCACTCCTCCAAGGTTCTCTGCGCAAAACAAACAATGGCATTGGCTGATCTCCATTTATTGTTCCACACAACTCCATTTTTACTCTGCCAGATTGCCCAAATTATCATTAGAATAGTATACTGTCGATCTTTTGGTGTAGGTAGAAAGAATGATGTAAACCAGTCGAGTAAAGAAATTGTTCCTGGATGTTGCCAGTTCTGGAGAACTCTCGATTAGACCTGCTTCGTGAGTGGACAGTCGAGGAACACATGTTGTAATGTCTCATCTTCTTGATTACAAATCGGGCAACACATATTGACATCAACTCGACGACTTCGTAACACTGATAAGCACTATAATACACCATTTAGAACGCACCAAACACAACTAATCGCCTTTGGCGGAACCACACAGCTATATATCTGCCTCCATATCTGCTGATAACTTGACAAAATTGTATCCGTAAGGGGACACAAGAGTTTATAAGCGTTCTTCACTGTGTAGTGGCCTTTATTTTCAAATTTTCAACACCAATCATCTCTTGCCGGTCATCTACAAAATGGTATTACCAAAATCCGTTCACAATCATGGCTAGAGAAAAATGAGCAAATTAAATTAAGATTCCATGAAGCATTCTCCAACAAATTCGCAGCCAAGAAAACATTTGAATTAAGAGGCCTTGAAGAAACAATAAAAAAATTCTCCTTATCATTGACCCACAGTGAGTCCCATATTAGAATTTGAGAACCATCTCCAACCTTTCAATGCATACCCCGTTGTGACAAAGAACGAGTTTCCCAAATACTTCACCATAAATAACTCGGATTGCTTCCTAAATCTGCTGATAAGAAAGATGAACTCGCAAAATAACGAGCTTGAAGAACACGAGATATTAGCGAATCAGGTTGAGTCATCAACTTCCAACCCTGCTTTCTCAAAAGTACAAGATTGAACTCATGGATCTTTTTAAAATCAAGACCATCGAAAATCTTATTCTTCGCCAATCTCTGCCAGGACATCCAAGTAATTCCTTTCTCATGATTAACACATTTTCCTCACCAAAATCGAGTCATTATACACTCCAATTCAGTATATAAAGTTTTAGATAGAAGAAACAAACTCATCACATAAGTGAGTATCGCTTGTAACACAGTTTTCAACAACACAATTTTACCCACCTTAGAAAGTGATCTTCTCTTCCATGCATTCAATTTTTTCCACACTTTGTCTTTTATAAAACCAAATACTTCCTTCTTGTTCCTCCCTATATGAGAAGGTAGCCCAAGATAGGTACCTAAAGACTCTTTTTCTGAAACAACAAGGACGACACAAATAGACTCACTCATTAAATGTTTAGGCTAAATACAAAACATAAATACTTAAGAAAAATATTTAAAAAATCTATAAAAAAGAGAAGGACTTTTCTATGTGAGATCCTTTAATCTTATCCTAGTAGGTCAAAGTTTTCTATTAAGGATCATGTTTTTAGTAAATTCCAACGAACTCATCATTTTTTTTACCACTTTCTCCTAATTTTTTATTTTTTTTGTTTTACAGTTTATAAGTACAATATTTTCATATCTTTTTATTAAGCGTCAAAGTGTTGCTTTAATATGTTCAAACTGCTTAAGCTTTGTATCTCTCAATTTTTTATTAATGTTACTCACACTTAATTTGTTTCTTAAAGACTATAGTATATTGTAGAGCGAAATTGCTTATGATCAAATTTCTTATGTTTTACCGTGTAAGTTGAGTGCAGTTTTACTCAGTCGGGATAACTCACTATGAAATTAAAAATTGGTTTTGACAACCCAAGCATCTCAATTAAGCATTCATCGCAGTCATTAAACATTTGTTAGCCACTAACTATCTGGCTTTTGTCATGTAGTAGGATAAGGCAGTGAGGTCAACGTTCCATGTGTAACTGCAAAGATAAAAGAGGATCAAGACAAACGAGCTTTTGCCTGAAAAAGAAAATGATCAATGAAAGTCTTTCCAAGATAGTGATTCGAAATTTGAGTGACGCCACTGAAGTTCTCTCTTCTTCTTTTTTTCCACGCTTCTTTGTTGTGCCGACTCAAGAAACTATACCATATTTTCCAGAAAAAAAGGAAACTTTGACTATAGCGTTCTGCTAAAAGAAAAACTAAACTATAACTTTGACTATAGCAGATAAGATTGATGGATAAGGGACACTCAATCGGATATTCGTTTAGGACGAACGCCACTAAGAACATAAACAACATTTGCTGTCTTCAACTTCCCAATTCCATCTGGTTTTCAACGTTTCAATTACTTGGTATACTATTAGACTATGAACTCAGGCATGCCCATAAAGGCTTTTATATATTATATATATTGGAACCCGACGTTGAAAAAGAAAAAAGTTTAAGAAAACAAAAGTTGAAAGAATTACAATTCAACCCAAATTTTAAACTTGAAGTAAATTAATTAACCTTTATTTAAATTATTAAATAATTATAAATTTATTTAATTATTAACTTAAATCGAATTTAACTATTTCAAATCGGACTTTGAGAATTAAGTTGTATTCATATAGTAGTGACATATGAATAGTTTATATTTGATGATTATACCACCTACATGTATAATCAATTAGAAGTTAGAAATAA
Source organism: Erythroxylum cataractarum (assembly GCA_024703695.1). Lineage (NCBI taxonomy): Eukaryota > Viridiplantae > Streptophyta > Magnoliopsida > Malpighiales > Erythroxylaceae > Erythroxylum > Erythroxylum cataractarum. The sequence continues at coordinate 64,598,033 of JANJEY010000234.1, read as the reverse complement.
TTTTTAAAAGATATAGAAATTTTAATAAATTATAAAAAATTATATCTCTTACTTCAATTTTTTATTTAATCCATTAATAGGAATTAGAATAACTGCATTATTCCTTGTAATGGAAAAACTAGAGGACTGGGAGGGTTGTTTAATTCTATTTCTGTTTTTTATTGCAATTTTTATTTTTTATTTGTAGTTTTTGTTTTTTAATAAAAACAAAAAATATGTTAATGTAGTTATAATTTTATTGCTGGTGATAATTATGTATTAAGTAAAACTTAAATATAAATTATTTTTAATTAATTAAATTTATTTTAATAATTATATAATATTTATTAATAGATTATCAACAAAAATTATTTTATTTTATTAAAATAATTTAAAATTTTATTTAAAATTTATATTTATTTTAAATATATTTTAATTATTAAATCAAATTTTATTTGAAATTTATATATTTAAAATATATGAATAATTAATTTTAAATAATAAAATATATAGTAGTAAATTATATTATTTATAATTTTTATTAATAATTAATATATTAAGTAATTAAATAATTCATATTTAATTGATAGTAAATCTATTATAAAAATTGAAAAAAAATAAAATTTATTTTTTAGATATTTTTATAATTTGAAAATTAAAAAATAAAGATTATAAAGTCATTTTTTATTCAATTTAAAATATAATAAAAACAATCAAGAACTATCCTTTAAACTTCTGTTCCGCTCTTCTCCTCGAGCTCATCAATCAGTCCCGCAGGCCCCCAATGACCAAACTAACCCTCTTGAGCCAAACTACGTGTTGTCACTATCTCGCACCTCATTTGTGCAGGTCACTACTCCCACGCACAGACACACACACAACACACGAAAACATATTCTCACTCTCCTTTCTTTCTCTATAATTCGTGCCTCCATGATCAGGGTTTCTTTCATTTTCACCAAACCCCATAAGCTTCTTGATATTGTTATGTCCTACCATTACCATTACTGCTACTATTTGCCTCTATACAGCTCTGCCTCAGGTCAAATTCCACAGACAGGTCCAAAGCTAATGACTTTATTAGCTTTATAAGTAGGACGTTTGTTTTGGTCTCTGCAAAACAAAAGATGGATGAGTGAGAGTTGATCAAGATGCTAAACCAGTGCTCTGTTTTCTTCATTGTGCTGGTCTTTCCTGTTTCTGTTGCTTGCAAGTTGTCTGATATCAGTGTTTTCCTTGGTGGGGTTTTCTTAATGAAACATTATAGGTTGATGACAGATAGATAGATAGATACAGTAGCTTCCACTTTCAATAATCGATCATTTCTGAACTTTTTATTTTTGCCTGGAAAAGCTTAACCTACGCAGGAATAAAAAAAAAACGAGGCCAAAGTCTTAGTCTTTCTACATGGGTGCTTGTTGGACACTGGTGTTCTTAACCCTTCTAACCTGCACAAAACCTTCACAATCAGATCCGAGCGACGAACTTTGCTTAACCCACCTAAGTCAGTACTTGAAAGATCCAACAAATTCTCTACAAAACTGGACAAAATCCAATTTTGCGAACCCATGTTCTGGTTTCACTTCCTACCTCCCTGGAGCCACGTGCAACAATGGCCGAATCTACAAGCTCTCTCTCGCCAATCTCTCCTTACAAGGGTCTATCTCTCCTTATCTATCGAACTGCACGAACCTACAAACTCTTGACCTCTCCTCTAACTCAATCTCAGGTCCTATTCCCGCAGATTTGCAGAAGTTGGTCAATCTTGCAGTTCTTAATCTCTCCTCTAATAGACTTGATGGAGAGATCCCCCCTCAGCTTGCATTGTGTGCTTACTTGAATGTTATTGATTTACACGATAATTTTCTCTCTGGTCAAATCCCACAACAACTGGGTCTTTTGGTGAGGCTTTCTGCTTTTGATGTGAGCAACAACAAGCTTTCTGGACCAATACCTTCCTTATTGGGAAATAGGAGTGCAAATTTACCAAGATTCAATGCAAGTTCTTTTGATGGAAACAAGGATCTTTATGGCTACCCTTTGCCTCCAATGAATAGTAACGGTTTGCCTATCTTGGTCATAGTAGGGATTGGCTTGGGAAGTGGGTTCGCTAGTTTGGTCCTCAGTTTCACAGGGGTGTGTATATGGTTAAAGATTACTGATCAGAAGATGGCTCTTGAAGAAGGCAAGATTAGTCATGTCATGCCTGAGTATTGAGCTTGATCATATGCAGTCAAAATATTCAAGAATTGATTCAAGGTATGTATAGAAAGTACTTGAAGATTATTGGAATTAGGATTCCAAAAGTCTAATTAAGCTAATGCTATTCTTTCTATGGTGGACTTTCTCAGCTATCACAGAAGTTATATTTTCTCATGATTTTCTTCTTGGTTTACCCTTCATCCTTCGACCATTTTGCCCCGCTTGATTTCTTCTTCTTGTACGACATTTAGATACTCTCTGTAGTGTTAATTAAATCAACTCAAAGCATGAAATACTGAAGTTTCTTTCAATGTAATTACTGTGTCATCTCTTCCCCTCATCGTGTTAGAGACGAGTTTTGCTTGATATTTTTGGATTGAGGCCTGGAATCATCTGCTTGCCTCTAAAAGTGCTATTTTACCTACTTGAGAGTTTATAGTGCTTTGTGAGCTGGTAGGACACCAACAGACCAAGCACCAAAATAAGAAGTGCAGGTTGTCTGGTTTTACCAAAAGCTTTTAATGAGACCTTTTTGATGGTATTACGGTTTGCCCTGCTTAACCAACATTGTGTTCTGTTTGGTATGGTATCCCATATAGCTCCTGAATCAAATCTGCTACTAAGAATTCTCACAGACCAGCTTAAATGTCATTTTGTACCCTTTTTAGCAACTTTTGTCAATCATTTCAGTGCTTATTAAATAAAATTTTGGGATTATTATGTAATAATTTGCATAGAGTTAGGCAACAAACTTAATTCAACCCTTAATTTGAAGGACTCGAGACTCTTTAGGGAAGTAGCCACTCCAAGTTGTAGAACTCTTAAAGAAGTGTGACTCGCCGATTGAAAGTGAGTCTTGACTTTAATTAGGTCCCAGGTTTGATTTCATGCTAGCTCTTCTTGTAAGAGCCTGGGGTAGTCAGAGTTTTACCTATATATAAAGAACTAATTGGGTCCTCAATAATGAGGTGCGTCCGCTTAGTCCACCTGTAGGATGGTGCGTCAGTTAAACCCTCAGAGAAGTGTGTCCGCTTGGTTCGCCTACAGTTTCCTCGAATTCAAAAAAAGAAAAAAACTCCTAAGACTTTTTACACCAAGCTTAGACTTGTGACCTAAACTAGACAACTTGGCACATTTAATGTTGCTCCCAAATCTTCGATGATATTGTGCAACTTGCAACCAAGACACTCGAGGGTTGACATGGATTACAAAAGTTCTGGTTTCACATGGATGAGGGTGTTTGATATTATGACAAGCGTGGTAAAAAAGTCAACTGGTTATGAGCTCTAGGCGGATTAGGCTCCTTTTTCGTTTGTTTGCTTTGCTTGCCCTTCCTTTTAATTTGGGATTTCTTAAGTTCTAAGCGAACTTTCGTGGCGTTTTATGTTTCTCGAGAACTGTGGATGCATTTTTTAATGTCTCCATAGACTTGCTTTCGTTTAAAGAATTTGCACCGCATGTGTTACCGTGTAATTTCCACTAGCTTGATCAACCCTTTTACAATTCCCCAAAAATTTAAATTACCTTTTTTTTTTAATCCAATCGATACAAGTTTGTTACACTTATCCCGCATGATTAAAACATGAAATTGTTAAAGAAAAATTTTAGTTATTTAGATAATAGTTAATTTTGTAAGTGGATTTTACACTTTGTCTATATTAAAAATTTAATATGATATCAGAACAAGTTTAGTTCGGATTATCAATTTCTCGATTGTTCGTCTGGATGTTCAGTCCAAACGACCCGATCTGATTACCACAGCATATATTTCAAGTAACAATTAGATGTTTAGTCTTAATTGTACTTGAAAGGGAATGTTAGAATATTCCATATTGACTAAAACATAAAAATATTAAAAAATTTATAAATAATAAAGGTCAACTATTTAAATAATTAATTCTGATTATTTGGATAACAATTAATCAAAGTTTAATTTTTATAAATAGATTTTACACCTTACTCATATTAAAAATTCAATAAACTTGAAAAGAAATTTATTCCGACCTATTTTGAATTACATTTCTTCAAGGGTCTGTAGAAATAATTGTTTGGAATCAACTGTAACTTGATGTACGGTCAGTGTTACTTTTGAGATTCGAGCTTGAAACAAGAGTAGTTGTATACATTGGTTCGTCATTTTCTTAAAAACAGAAAAAGAGACGTTAGGATGTGTAGATTTTGTTTTTTCTACAGTGCCACAGTGCCACTGTAACAAAAGTGCCAATGCCCTTTTGGACAATGCTCATGGAGCCCAGTCGTTAACGTTAGCTGCAAATTCCGATAGAATGAAAAAAAAATAAAGAAAAGAAAAGAAATAAAATCATATTCCTGAAATTATTAATCTTACCAAAAGATTAGACCTATAAATAATACAAAATGATGGAAGTGTCTATCAGAAGCAATGTTATGAATACCGTACCAGACTCGGTACTAGATTGGACTCTGGAACGGAACTGTACCGGTACCGGTCGGTACCGGGTACCGTTTCGGGATATTTTTTAAATTTATAAAATAGTC
>JANJEY010000234.1:64560954-64588466 GCA_024703695.1 Erythroxylum cataractarum | reverse complement strand
ATCCTCCATTCCATTCAACCACCATGTACGTTCTTTAAAACAATCAAAAAGTTATCACCGAATACATATACGAAAATAAAAAAAAAAATCATGAGACAACTATAAGACCACCGCCAAAATATAATCGTATACGCAGTAATCTAATCTAAAGAAAAGATTCAAAAAAACTCCAGTACGGAAGACAAAAATGAAAACAAAACAATTATTCTTGATTATCTAATTATGAACTTGCTCTGATACTACTTCTAGGGTTTTAATCCCTTAAAAACACAAGATCCGTTCATCACAAATCACAAGAGTCAAATAAAAGTGGAAGCATACCATAATCCATTGTAAAATGCACACTAGAATTTTGCGGCATGTCTTCCAGATTAGAGGGTAGCTTTTCTAGGGTTTTCTCCAACTCTGTGTTTTCATTGATAAACATGTACATTTATACCCAATTCAAGTATTGATTTTGACCATTGATCTTTTATTGTTTTGATCTAATGGCTGTTATTTAAAAATGTTCAACAGTTTTGGATGAGAATTTCAATAATCCTGTCATAGATAGGAAGCTTGTTACTTTTTAAAAGTTGATTTTTACGCTTGATGGGCATACCAGTGATTCGTCCGCATCTTCATTTTTCTTCTTTTCTTTTCCAAATTGATTTTTACTCTTGATGGGAATACCAGTGATTCATCTACATCTTCATTTTTCTTATTTTGGTTTTCCAATTTTATGATATCGTTCTTCCTAGTTAGTTTCGTGGTCTGCACAAATGAAAATTACTTCTTCCAAAAATTTTGTTTAGGGTCTTGTTTACTAGATAAAGCCTTGTTTTAGTATAATTAATGGGAACCATGATTTTTGGTTCTTGATTTTGTATGTCTCAGGTTTCAATGCAGTGATCGGGACAAGTTGCTTCACATCTTAGCTTCTTTGGAAGCTGGAGCTAGTTCTAAAGAAAGTCTTGATATTTTACCAATTCCGTTGACATGAGTTTCAGATTGAAACCGTTTCTGGAGAAGGTATCTTACTATCTTGTCAGGGAATCTGCAGATTATTAAATTACCCCTTTTCTGCTGTTTGCTCATAATATGCCTGCTTTCTGCTACTTGTGTTGTTTTCTGTAAATTATGGGCATTGTATAGGCAAGAGGCCCAGTTTATGGCATGATATTTTGGATGTTTTGTAGGTACATGAATTACATTTCTATACAAATGCGAACTTCTTCCACATAAGCTACATTTTGGTTGAAATTAGATTTGATGTTAGGATGGCTTGAAGTTGCTTAGTTATCTGTTACTCCAAACCCATATACGGATGAGCCTCAATATTTCTTGTGTGAGAGATATGGTCAATCGGAACCCTTTCTTAGAAGTTCTAGCATTGTCAACATTGTCATATAGTTAATTTTTATTTTTTCTTTAAGTTTCTTTGAATGTGAAGTACTGAACTTTGATACTTCTGTTATGCTTTTGCTTCGTTTGCTTCTACTTATTGCTTTTTGTCTTTTAATAGTTTGGTATCAAGTCTGTTGTTTCAAAAGCAGAGTTGCCCTAGAATTCTTGTCTCCATATTCTTGAGTTATGTTTTGTTCTAAGTTTAAAAAATGTTGAGCCTGCTAAGATTAAAGATAATCCAAACAGAATCTTCTAATTTGAAATATCATTGAAAACAGATGTTAAAACATGTTGTTGCTTCGTCTTGACTTGCGTGGTGTCTTTTTTTCTTCAGGAATTGAATGCTGAGCTCTTTGACTACTTGATAGCAATTGATGACAGTGAATCCCAAGAGAAGGAACAAGTTAATGGTGGGAGTCTTGGGTAAATCAAGAAAGTACAGAAAACATCCAGTAAAAGTTGGATATTGAATTTGGAGAACTGACTTAAAAAATTTACACACGGTAAGCTAATACTTTGGGTTTGATATTCAACTTATGGATCTTGTCTTCTTGCTGCAATTCTACAAACGGGTAATTTATAAATTAAACTAGACTTGGGTTTTTTCTAGGATATGGTATAGCCAAGAAGATGTCAAGTCAAATGTTCCGTTTTCTCGCACCATTACATATTGTACTTTACCTTCTCTGATTGATAATTTCATGCATAGATTGTACATTGAAGTTTGTGTGCTTATTGAAAATATTATGATCTAGGTGCAATCTCATTTTCTTTAATGTTTAATTATAAACAAATGAATTATTTTTCTACCATTATTTGAGATTTTATTAGCTTTTGATTTATTATACTAAAACTTTGCTACTCCATTTGATAAATTGCTTTCTTTTGCTGCCTGTCTACCAGTGGTCAAATTTTACTTAAGGTCATGTTTAATATCTCGTTCAACTTTTTTTCTTCACTTCCATATTAAAGATATCTGATGTACCTCATAGTGACAAAGATGATAAGTCGTAACGCATTGGCAAGAATGATGTATATGACAGTTTTGTGATTTGTTTAGCCAGCATGTTACACATTTAAGTGCTATTTCTTTTGTTTTTTTTTCTCCCTACCATGCAGGTGATAAATTATAACATGCTTTGAAGTCCTACAGGATATGTTTTGGAAGAGCTAGAATGGATGCTTTTGTCTCTCTCGTGAGTTAGTTGCACAAAATGGAGACATAATTTTATTTTGTGTTTGCATCTTGCATCTGTTTTACTTCCTGATTGCTTCTTGATTTCTTGATACTGGATATGTTCCATTTCTTACTCACGTAAGAACTAGACTAGGAAGTATGTGTCATTTTCTAGTCCCCTAGAAGCTATATTTTATACCCGTAAGTTCAAATTATAGAATTGTACAAGTTTTGGCGAGGCTTATCTAATGCTTGGTATGCTAGATGACACGAAGATGACATGTTTACAAGGGAATAAGGCGAATTCTAATAGGCGAGACAAATGTGTAATCTCGAGAAAACTTAAGATAGGCGAGAGTTGGTATACATTGATGTGGATTGGCGCCACTAAGTTGTGTGAAGTCTGGGAGTGTGTGAAGACACTTGAATTCAATGAGAAAGTCTAAAGGGTATTAAAATCTTTAAGACTTGATACAGTGGCACAAACTATTGCTTAACTTAGTCATAGAGCAATGTGATTGCACTATAAGTGGGCTTGGATATATCATGCACCAATATAGCTATGGCTAACCAAAGGCTTATTAAGACACTTGTAGGCTCAAGATGCGATGATGTGGCGACACATGACAAGAACATGTAGTGGTGAGTTATAGAAAGTGAAGCACTACCTTACAAAGTGAAGCACTTCTTCAAGTAGTGAGAAAGTTGTTTGGTGGTGTGACGACAAAGTGCTACATGTTTCGAAACCATGTTCTCCATTATCTTAGTGGAGTTAGTGACCTAAGTGGTGTAACTCTTTTTTGACTAGGTGGAATTAGTGGAAGAAGTGGTAACTCCTCACTAACTTAATGGGTTAATAGTGAAAGTGGGTGATTTAATTTACTTGGTCCCTAAATTCTTGTAAGTCTATATTAAGACATTCTATGTCATTCATTTGAAGTAGGTAGTATATACAAGCATCTGCTTAGAGGGAGTATGAGAGCTTTGTAAGTAAGTCTCATCGCAGAATTTCTAGTAGAAAGGTCTTGGGTGTTTATTGTAAAATTTTTTAAGAAGTATCTCTGCTCTGACCTGGTCTTGAAGGGCTTGAAACTATTGACAAAAAAGATATCATTTTATTGAATGGGTGAAACAAACGAAGCTAACAAAAAAACATCATCACTTTTTTGAATGGCTGAGATAAAACTTGATCAAACTTTTCGAGTCTGTCCAATGTCAATTGGGTTTTAGGTTTTTTGTTGAAGGAGAAAAAGGTTTGAGCTCGACCCGTTGTTAGTCATACTCTTTGCTAGTCCAAACTGGTGGTAGCAATTAAAGCATTACATTCAATCATAAGGTGTCACAAGGACTTTTTCAAGGAACTACAGAATTGAACAAAATAGCTTAATTCCTTGTGCGACAATTAAATTTAAGTTCTTCATGGGTTAACTCAGCCTTCTTTCATGATTGTCAACAAAATAGTTGAACTCTTACTTTTTAGCACAACATCGATCTTTTATTAAACTATTTTGCTAATAAAAAATACAAAGAGGCTTAACTTCATCCTTGAAGCTCTTTACAAAGAATATTTAAGACCTTTCTATTTGAAGTTTATTATAATAAGATTTTTTAAATAAAACTCAAACTCATTCTAAGAAGATGATTGAATGTATTACATACTACAATGAACAAAATATGATGCCTTCATATAAACTTACAAGAACTTGGGGATCAAGTAAGCTAAATCATTCATCTTTCCTGCTAACCCACTAAGTTAGTGAGGAATTGTCATTTCTTCAACTAATTTCAATTAGTTAGTAGGGATTGCATTACTTAGACTACTGAGTTTACTAAGATGATGGAGAGTATGGTCTGGGAAATGTTCCACTCTATTGCCAGATCATTAAGTCACTTTTCAACTACTTGAATAAGTGATCCCTCTTTTTAAAGTAATGCTTCACTTTCTTTAGCCTACTAATCCATGTTCTTGTCATTTGTTGTCACTTCTTCGCTTCTTAAATCAACAAGTGCCTTAATAAACTTTTGGTTAGCCATCCTGCACATCCTAGTACATGGTCCATTAAAGTAGACTCATAGTATAGTTGCACTATTCTAGGAATAAGTTAAACAATAGACCAAATTGACTATATAATAAATCTCATAGATTTTCATATTTTTGGACTTACTTGGGAAGTCACATGCCTTCAAAACCTTGGATTTAGAATGAATCAGTTGTGTACATCATATTTGGTCTTACATTCGAATCATGCTCATTGTCAAAAAGTTTTGCAAATGTGAATGTCAATTTTCGCCTAGCCTCGAGTTTTCATTGACATTGTTTTTTTGCCTCGAATACTCGCTTGATTCGCCTTATTCCCTCGTCAACATGTAATTTTCATGTCAATTTGCATTTCGAGCATTGACTAAAGCTTGCAAACACTTGCATGATTTTGCCATTTGGACTCAAAGGTTTAATAAACCATCTTCACCAGAAGAATTTAATGCACTCATTGAAATAATCTGTAGACACTACTCCATGGTTGGTTTCCTCAAAGACTCCTTAGCAAAATTTTGAAGATAGGAGCAAGTCATGCTTTCCATTGGCGAGAGTGAGAGTGTTTCACTCACTCTCATCATACAAGTGTTTGCATAATTCAACCAAAAGATGAACAATAGAGAGATAAGGTAAGCCAATTTGTTATCGAACTATTCTCACAAGGAACAATATAAAGAATTCTGAGATACTTTCTCCTTGAAACATTACATTCAATCATCTGCTTAGAGAGGGTTTGAGAGTTACATGAGAAAATATGTTTACGGTGCTATGTCTGCTCTCCCAAAATATGAAAGGACAATTCTTGCATGATAGAATTGCTTCCGTTGAAGAAGCAAAGACTTGATTCCAGAGTAGTGCTAGTTTGTTGTTTTAACAGGACACTGCAAAGAGTGTTACAAAAGTTGCTGTCAGGGAAGCGTGAGCTTGGGACTTGAGGAATGAGGTACTCAACTCTGAAAAGTGTGAAGGCCGTTGCTTTTATGCAGTTCTTTTGACCTCTATTATATATGCATATGGATGTTATTTTGAACGTAGTTGTTACTTGTGTTTTTCAAAATCTTAGAACCTTTCATAGCTGCTCTCATATGGTATCTGTTTTTTTCTAACGATCGCATTTCATAATTTAGGTTGAAAGCTCATTTCCAGTTGAATCCATGAGACGTAGTTATTGCCACTTCTTTGTCAGATGCGGCTTTTCTACTGAATTCTCCTCCGTAAGCTGAACACTGCGCATTTAATTGTATATGGATCAGATCTATTGAAGCGTGACAAATTTCTGAGCAACTTCGCCCTCTATCTTCGTGATGTGCCTAATTACCTGATTGATCCAAAATTAAGGAAGCAAGCAAGATGGTCAAGATTGCACGAGCTCAATGGGAAGTGATAACTCTGCTTGTCGACATGGATTCAAGAGAAAATCAAGGAAAAACAGAGACCCCCAACTGACTATCTCTGCTATCAGTTGGCATTCCTTGAAACTCTCATCCACAGATTTTCAGCTAATCAAAAGTTACAAGGTTAGTTGATTGCAAAAATTTCCAACTTGCGCACACTAGCATGTTGGCAGGATTCAAAGAGTGCCAAGAAAGGTGGAGTGAAGAGATGGGACGAAAGAGAGAGTTTTGTAGCAATCACTTGTATTAGGAACTAATAATTTATAGTAAATGTACTGAAGTTATAGGCTAGCTAAACGTTTGATTCTTAACAACAATGTTGTGGGCTAGTTACGTCGAGCTGCTTAATGCCACACGATGTCTGTGCTGCTTTTGTCTGGCTGTACATGCCCTCGTTTGTGTCGTGCACGCCGTCATGTTTGGACGTCAATACAATCTAAGCAAGAGTAAATTTCAGCACAAGGCAGTTTATAATTTTATCTCTAAATGTGGATCACTTATAGGTCTTTAAACTTCTATACGTGTGATTATGGTATAAGAAAAAAAAATACAATAATCGGATGAAAGTACGGATAATTAATCAAGCATAGTTGGTGCGAGCAGTTTAGTACTCTCATTCCTTAATCAAAGGTCACAAGTTTTAGTCCTGAGAATTGAAAATTGTATTTGACCAGTACTTTACTCTTTATTGGTTAATACGGTGCGAGCGGAGATTAATCTAAATGTGGATGATTTAAAGGCATTTTCTTAAAATTGAGACCCTCTTAAAACATCTCGTGGTTAAACAAAAAAAAAAGTAAAGATGATAAATTAGTCCAAATTTAGTATCGTTTGATTAGAGTTAATAATCTAAATTTAAGTTGATTTTTTTCGAATGTACAAGATTAATTGAGTTTAATTAATTCTAATAAATTATTTTGACTTTTAGTACTTTGAAATTTAGGAACTAAAATTAAGTTATTTTTTTACAAACTTTAAGTTAAAGTTTGAATTTTTTAGATGCTAATAAATGATGTAAATTAATTGTTATTAACACTATCATATACAAAATAGAGTTAATTGTAAAAAAATATAAACTTTATTTATTTTTTTAATATTCATTTGAATTTTAAAATTTGATGTTATTTTTTAGTAAAAATAGTCCTATTGTCGAATTCTTTGTTAATGTGAATAATATGATGAGCCACATCAAATTTATATAACATGTTATATTTATATCATATATAAATTTTATTATTTAATAAATTAAAAATATTAAAAACCTTTAAATGATTATGAATTTAAACATTCGAAGAAGGAGTGTATAATTATTTAAAATTTTGATATTTTAATTAATTAAATAATAAAATTCATATATAAATTTATGTTAACAATAATTTCATATCATTTTTTAAAAAATTAAAAGTTTAGATATATAAATGTAATTTTTTAAAGTTTAGTATTACATATTTAATAAATTTTGAGGATTTTTATAATCAACTCAAAGTTGATTATCCTTCGGATTAGTGAAACAACTGAATAATAATAAGCTTTGGTGTTTGAAATAGTCATGAAGTTTGTTGGATTTTTTAAGATTGAGTTGAGTCGCATAGGCTTTTTTCAAGACGAACTAGAAAAAGCCTAAGTAAAGCCGAACTAACTAGCCTTGCCAACTTTGAAAGCTTATACGAATGGAAAGCTTCGGTGTGTTGTTGACCAATTTGGCGCCTCCGTTTCACCATTTAGCTTCTCTTGTCTACAAAAACACTGCAATACCATTTCGGCCGATCTCTCTTTACTTCAATGCCTCACCTCCACCACCATGCCTGTGGAGGAGGAGGCACAGGACCAGGTCGTCATCAACGAAAAAGATGGTGGTTTTCACTGATGAAAAATTCGTTCTTGGGACGATATTGTCTTCTCTTCTCGGATTTCTTATTTTCTACACTTTATATGGAACTAACTGTGACAACAAGAGGAAGAAGAGGATCGAAACTGGCTGTAACGACTTTGCCGCTGCGGCGGAACGGAAAACGGAATGCTGCTCTCCGGAGAATGCATCCGGCTCCGAAGTTATCATCGTCGGAGCTGGTGTTGCGGGTGCAGCCCTTGCTTATGCACTCGGCAAGGTATTACGTTTGTTCTATTGATCACCATGTCCAGCTCTGGGTAGTATCACAGCGTCTCAGATGTCAACGTTGATCAAGAAACCTATCTGCAGACCCAACCCTTTCATCCAGAAGCTTAAAGAAGATAAAAAGTTTTGTTATAATTTCCCCAAAAACCTATTGCTTTCTGATACTAAATGGTCAATTGTTTGCAAATTTGCAGGATGGAAGACAAGTTCATGTAATAGAAAGGGACATGAGAGAGCCTGATAGAATTGTTGGTGAACTTCTCCAACCTGGGGGGTATTTAAAACTTATTGAACTGGGACTTGGGGGTAATGCCTTTGAGGCTAATAAACACATTTGCTTTTGTTCTTTGGACTTTGAGGGTGATTGTTGGAATCTGGCGTCTTTGAGTTCTCATTATCTGTTGAGTTATAGTGTGATCTGGGACAAATTGTTTTCTTCGGAATTTTGTATCTTTTGTAAAAGTGTGACACTTGCTCAATTGCCGAGCAGATTGCCTGGAGGAAATTGATGCTCAGCAAGTGCTTGGATATGCTTTGTTCAAGGATGGGAAAAGTACAAGATTGTCCTATCCTCTTGAGAAATTTCATTCAGATGTTGCTGGGAGAAGCTTTCATAATGGGCGTTTCATTCAGAGGATGAGAGGAAAAGTTGCAAGGCTTCCCAGGTATCGTCTCTTGATCCCTTACTCCTCCAAAAATGAAAATTACATGGTAGTGATGAATACCTTTTACTTCCGTCATCGATGTCAATCTGGGACTAGTTCTTGTACGGTATGAAGATTGTAGTTTGCTCTTTGTTCACTTTAGTTGTGTCTTGTAGTTCATCAAAAACTTGTTGTTCCTAATGTCTATTACACATTTTCCATTTACTTCATTTCCAGGTTTTACTTTTACTAAGTGGTTATTAGGCTCTTTCCATGTTTTCACTTTCAATTTCATGTTAGTGTACTGTTAGAGCAAGGTACAGTAACATGCCTGCTTGAAGAGAATGGAACTGTTAAGGGGGTTCAGTATGAGATTAAGGATGGCAAAGAAATTAGAGCTTATGCTCCTCTTACAATTGTCTGTGATGGATGTTTTCCAAAATGCGCCAAAATCTTTTCATGTTTTCACTTTCAATTTCATGTTTAGTGTACTGTTAGAGCAAGGTACAGTAACATGCCTGCTTGAAGAGAATGGAACTGTTAAGGGGGTTCAGTATAAGATTAAGGATGGCAAAGAAATTAGAGCTTATGCTCCTCTTACAATTGTCTGTGATGGATGTTTTTCCAAAATGCGCCAAAATCTTTGCAATTCAAAGGTAACATTACACCAATCCTTGACAAACATTAATGCAGTCATGGTTAGTTCTAATATCTAGTTACATAGAGATCACCCCGACATTATTTTACTTTGGTAGGTAGACGTCCCTTCTTGTTGCGTGGGTTTATTACTTGACAACTGTCAACTTCCATTCCCCAATCATGGGCACGTTATTCTAGCTGATCCATCCCCGATCTTGATTTATCCAATCAGTAGCACACAGGTTCGCTGTTTGGTCGATATTCCTGGTCAAAAACTTCCTCCTATAGCTAATGGTAAAATGGCAAAGTATTTGAAGAACATGGTGGCATCGCAGGTATCTGTTTAGTACTAACTCTATCAAATGGTTCTGTTCTGTTTGGAAAACAATGAGTTATTAGATACTAAAACATGATCTTGGATTTCAATCAGTGATCTATAACATCCCCAACAACTATTAATACCTGGTTTCTGTATAATTTGTCCTCTCTGTTGACTTATGTTAGATGAATCGTCGGTTGAGGTTGTAACAAGTATATGTTTCAGATTCCATTCGAGCTTCATGACTCCTTCATATCTGCAATAGATAAAGGCAATATCAAGACAATGCCGAATAGAGGAATGCCAGCTGATCCCCGTTACACTCCTGGAGCTTTTCTTCTGGGTGATGCTTTCAACATGCGTCATCCATTAACTGGTGGTGGCATGACTGTGACACTTTCTGACATTGTTATCCTCCGGGATCTTTTGAAACCACTGCATGATCTTAATAATACAGCTGCTGTGACTGAATGCCTTAAATCCTTCTATACATTGCGCAAGGTAAGCTAAACCTTAATCCTGTGTTAAATCCTTCTACTCTGCACAATGCTATTGTAAGTCAAATTTCAAATGTCTGAGAACGCAAGTGAGCTTAAAGGGGTCATTTCTAGGGGCAGATTGTACATTGTGTGATATCATACAGTGCTAATTTACAATAGATTTGTTATAACATTGAAAACATAGTTTGGTATGATTTGCTTACCAAAAGATTTAGATAAGACAAGTTTAAAGGGGAAAACATGAAATTGGCTAATGAAATTAACATCTTCAACTTATTATCTCTTAATGTTGTGTCTTGCAGCCTGTGGCATCTACAATAAATATCCTAGCAGGTGCATTGTACATGGTGTTCTCTGTTCACCATGATCAAGCAAGGAAGGAAATGCGTCAAGCATGCTTTGATTATCTAAGTCTTAGGGGTGAATTTTCATCTGGACCTATGGGTTTACTCTCTGGACTAAGCCCATGTCCATTGAATTTGGTCTTCCATTTCTTTGGTGTAGCAATATATGCTGCTGGTCGTCTGCTACTTCCTCTTCCTTCCCTCCAAGGAATATGTACTGGAGGTAGAATAATTTCGGTAGGAAGTTCTTATTCCTCTTCAATTCGATGCTTACGAAAGCAGAGATGAGCTCTAGTTATCTTTCCATTCCTCCTCTCACTATGCATGGCCTTCATTGAAGATTGTTATATCGGTTCTAAAAACAATTTTCTCCACAGCGATTACCATGATCTGCTATTCAAAACTTATAAGTATATGTAAATCACTGGATCTGGCTGGTTAGGTACAGGATATAACTTCAGGCACAACAGAAAATGCATAGCAATCGAGTTTCTCCTATTGTGAGCATTCATGCATTTTTAAAGTCCAAGAATTTGACACAAAGTTTGATCCGTTTGCTTGAATCCAACTATTCTATTTCATTTAAACTAGAAATGGAAGTAAAATAAAGGGAGGGAAATTCTAGTTCCTTGTAGTTATGACATTGAAAATTGTCTTTTCACTTAGTGGATGTACTTTCATATGATATGTCCTTTGTGGAACAATTTAGCTAACCACCTACAGACTTAACTAATAATTCCTGTAGAAATTTGTTCGAAGCTAGTGCTATTGGCCTTTGTATTCTAGCATATTATAGTGTTTGAAAGTTTGAGTTGGGCTCTTGAGATTTGAAAGGAATCAAGTCTGCAAATGAAGTTTGAGTACTATCCTGGTCCTGATTGCACGAAATCCTCTTGTACAGAATGCGTTGCGTATTATTTTCCCAATTGTCAGAGCAGAAGGAGTTAGCCAGACGTTCTTCCCACTTATGGTTCTGGCTCTTCAAAGAATTACTGTTAATGAGTATCTCAGATGGTGAGGTGCTGTAGGTGCTTTAGAATATCTGAAATTGGAAGAAATTGATCCAGAAAATAGGGAATATACTGAAATGGATGAAGATCATACAGAGAGTACTATAACAGGTAAGGTCTTCATTGCTTCCCCTGTGTTTCCAGTAATATTCAATGATTTCTTCTACGCACTCATGTATTCTTAGTTCAATGAATGGCTTAAAGGGCATTTACCAACTTCTAACTAGCTTTGCTTTGAAACAGAATCAGCTTCTACAGCCTATATTGAGAGCCTAGGACTGATGGTTGATCTGCCTTTATGATTCAGCACGTCTGTGTTTCATCAACCAACTACTTGCCGACAACCTGTCTTCCTCACCTGATTTAGATAGTTCTTTGCTTGCCTGTACCAAAAACATTTAAATTTAAAACACTTGTATCGGTTGACTTGTCATAGTGAAAATTCTATTACGTCTTTAGCAGTTTCTGCAGCGGCCTACCTGAATCACCATGATTCTTATAGGGCAACCATTGTTTAATTATTTTTTCAGGGAAAGAAAAAACAAGAATTGCAGTCACTTTGATCAAGCAAACGACAGGTACGACCGGCCGTGACGACGACAGCCATTAACGAGTTTGGCAACATCATCCCCAAGTCTTTATGCTCTTAAACAATTTTAATGGATATCCAGTGATAAGCTTCAAGTTAAAGTTTGCTGTCTGTTATCTCAAACTTAAATCTTATTTCTCTTATCCTGTGTTATGATTTTCTTTTATAAATATTGATTAATCTTATCAAACTATAATCAAGTAATTGGTTCTAAAAATAAGTTTAATATTGAAAAACTTTTTTTATCATTCATTTTATAAAGAAATATTTTTATTTATCTCCTGTCAATCATAAAATTACTACCAATAATTAAAAAATTTAACTGATTTAGTCAATTCAACCGTAAAAATCTTGAATCGTCTAATTTTTTTGTTTTATTTACTTTAATAACTCTTGTTGTTAGAAATTGATTAATTTATTAATCAATCGGTTAGTTTAGTAAATTAATAAGTTTTTATAAACTCAAATAAATAAATTATTTTTCATTTAACAATCTCTTTTTTCTAATTAAACTTTAAATTTCTCTGCAATTAAAGACGATTTCTTTCAATATTATTTCAAAAATTTTAATATTATTTAATCTTTAGTTGATTTTATAACGGTTTAATAACGTTTAACCGTTTAAAATTTAAACTTTGGTTTAACTTTTTTAAGATATTGATTACTAATATAGTAATATTAAACTCTTATCATCTGCAAAACTTATTTCTTCTTTAACATCAATTTATGTAGCAATTAGATATTGACTAATCTTAATTTAAACACATGGAATATATAAGAATTCTATCTAATCTTATGGATCTTAACACTTTCCTTACATTTTTGTATATATCTCTCAACATATTTACTAATCTTAATTTAAACACATGGAATATATAAGAATTCTATCTAATCTTATGAATCTTTCCACTTTTCTTGCATTTTTGTATATATCTCTCAACTTCTTCTCCAACTGCTTCTTTGGCTCCAAATAAACAACTGGAATACGTTATGTGATTATCATAGCCATAACAAGATATATGCATTTCATATCATGATGTAGAAATTTGCCAACTTTGCTAAATGCCTATTGTAAAAGGGAGAAGGGATGTTGAGAAAAAGCAAATGATCTCTATCATGTTTGGATGATTGCCATAATCTCTATTTGGGAGAAGAAGTGAAAGGGTCTGATAAATGTCTCAAGCATATCGAACTGGTTGGTATAATCAGAGATCAAATTCACATTAAGCTACTTAAGTTTTATGAATATGTATTCGAGATATAATCACATTTCTATACATGAACACAATCGAGAAAAGATCACAGCCGTAAATTTCCTTGATATGAGTTGGCTTCTTAAATCTGGGAAGGAAAAGAGGATCATCACCTCTTCTTTTTAAAATTTCAATCGCATTGAGTCTTTTTTTTTTTTTTTTTTGATTCCCGTACAATATGATGCTTAATTGCCTTTCACATCAGAGACAAATGGAAACTAAAGACCAGTAAGTATGGCGTGGGACTTGTAGCAGCCACACTCTTCGCACGCCATGAGAGAATTAGGTTTCAGTTTCTTTCAAGACATTTAAATAGTGGTCCTTCTTCCTTTTAAAACTTCAGCAGTTTCATAGTGACATTGAGAATTTCTTTATTGCATAAAGAAATTCAAATATGTATAGAGATGTCTTATTCTATACTGTTAAAGTGACCGTTTCACCACAATAGCTTAAGCTGTTATGTGAGGCTAACTCCATTGGTTTTATATATTCTCTAACACACCTCCTCAAATGAAAGCTCCTTGGGCTTGAAACTTATACATGCTTACTTTACCTTGTGTTTAATTTAATTAGAATAGGTGAGTGGTAGGATTCAAACTCATGACCATTTGATCATTGAAGCTCTGATACCATGTTAAAGTAACCGTTTGTTGTGGTGAGGTCAACTCAATTGATTTTATATATTCTCTAACATATACACCAATTAATCATAACAAGTAATGAAAAACAAAGTTTTCTTCGATAAATCTTTATCAGGCTCTACCTTTGGGGCTCACAGTGAATATTTTTCCTTAACTGTCCAAGTCTTTGCTGGCCACAGAGTAGGAGAATTTGAAAGAGCAGTGCATCCACTTCTTCCACTCACTGAACCTTGCCTTGATATTATATGTATTGATTTTCACATGATTTCCTACAGTCTGGAAGTTCATTGTAATAAAAACAGAAATATATAAATGAAAGTTTCTTCAAACTTTTGTTCATAAACTCTATGAGAAAGATCGGTGGAGAAACTGAGATTGCGGTACCGATCACCTGTGTCAATGTCAAAGAAGAATATCCAAAGGATTTTGAGTAACCCTTTTGTCAACAAACAGATGCTATGCTAGTGTAAAGCCCCAATTCCTTGTATCTTCTGTGGAACCATATCCATGTCGATTGTAAGTGAAACTGCGTTATTTTTTTTAATCAATAAGGTGCTTGCAATATTATGCTCCATTGTACTATAGTATTGTTTAATCTCAGTAGTGCATGGAAAGTTTTCACTAACAATCAATGTTGACTCTTATAAATAATTGTCTCCAATGTTTTAGTGCTTCAATTAAATTCAGACCACTTAAATTGAAATTAGTTCAACTGATCGAGGATGATATTTATAGTCATTAAACTCAGGCTGATCAGAAAGTGCAACGTGCACACTTGCATTAAATGAATATAATGTCCTTATTGTTGACTGTTTGTTCCCTACTTCTGCTCAACAAACAAACAAGATACGTGATCATTTTTTCCAGTTTTGGTGTTCCAACCTTGTTTCAATCTATCTTATTCACAGCAGGACCATTTGAACAATCAAAGACTTTTGGCATTGTTAAGAGTCTTCCTAGAAAGGTGAGGGACGGACTTGGGGTAGTGCAGACACACAGAGGTGCGAAGTATGTATACTCGAAGACAAGAGTTATGAAGTATACTCGTAGATGAAACGCAAAGGTTAGGTGAGGTTCAGAACTACAAATTTATGAAACTTTGAAAGCGAATCTTGTGCTGGACCACTTATTGGTTTATTCCTTATAACTACTCGGATGATTGTACATTTATGCAATTTATTAAAGAATTTTTTTATTTTATAAATGTATATATACATGTTTGTTTAATTAAAATATAAAATAAATATATTTTATAAATAAGGTTATGATGTGATTCATATTAGAATTACATATTATTTCTAAATTGTTTCCAATAACTGCAATATTAAGATAAGGAAAAAATTAACATACATTATATTTTTTTATGAAGAAAACATTCAATAAAAAAATTAACATACATTATATTTTTTAATGAAGAAAACATTCAATATCGAATATTACAGCATATAAACATCTAAATAAATATGTGAGTGTTAGTTAAGAGAATATGTTTACTAAGTTAATTTGATACGAGAATTGCATAAATAATATTACTCGTGTGTTTATAAAAATACTCATTATAATAATTGTATAAATATTCATTTGATTTGACACTTTTAAAATATATTATACAGATATTATTATATTTTCATACTATTTAGAACTTTTTTTAATCCAGAGTAGCTCGAGTGGTATTTAGACGTAACATAAAATATGTGGAGATATTTAAATAATTAATATATGATATGTTACTCTTAAGTAATTAATGAGAGTATTCTACTATTTTTAATTTGTATCGATTTGAAACATCTTTATCTTAAGGGGAAAAAAGACAAAAATAGTTCTCAAATATTTGTAAACGATTCGACTACTAATGATGAAAAACTAATATGATTAGATTTAAACATGAAAAACTTAATTCCATATGTCATGTTTTACTGTAATATTATATGATAAAAGAATTAAATTATAAAAAACCATATACTAAAGGTAGGTCAACATTGCCTTCATATCCCTAATATTTGATTGGCTATAGTATAATGTTAGATGCATAAGAAAGTAATAAGCTAAAAACTTAAGTATAATTTATATTTATTTTCAACACATTCAAAAGTTTATAGGTCAACGATTGGAGAAAGAAAAATAGTTTAATCAAGTTAAATTTAATTGTAAAATTTAAGACACTTTAAAGTCTAATATTAAATATTTAAAAGATATGCATCGATATTAGATATTATGTATTGTTGAAACCTTTTGTATTTAATTAGAGTCAATTGTATTTTTAATTAAGTTAAATTAGAATTAAAATTATATTTTTAATTAAATTATTGAAAATTCTAACTCTATTATAAATATGGATGAACTCTACAAAAGTAGCAATCTTGACATATTCCCTCTCTATATTACTTACAAGATTCTCTCAATTTGTTTATGTGAATATTGTTCAAAAATATTCACATAAATAATTTTATATCTTTTTAAATTAGAAACACTCTTCTTTCGAATAAAGAAGTTAATTTAACACTGGTACCAAGGGATACAAGGCCGAATTGGAGTTTAATCACTGTAATAATTACGATCTCAACTTATTACAATATTGCTATAGATATGAAAGGCTATCACTTTTATATTTACTTGGACCTTTCTATCTTTGCTATTGGGTTTATATATAGTTTGTTCCCATAACCAAGTTTTTAGTTAATTAACTTACTAGTTAAGAAAAGAAGGGAGGAGGTGAGGACACATTCACAACCTAATACGGTCACTATTAACATCATTAATTACTGTCATAATTAAAAAGCTAAGTGAGAGAGACTAAGCTTTTTGATAATAGCTTTGCAAGTTTACAAGTAGCAAATGGGATGTTGACATTTAAGAGTTTTAATTGGAGTATAAGAGATATTGATGGTTGCATTTGATTAAACTAATTTAAAGGAGAGGAATATCCATAGGCACCTTAATTTTTGCTTTATGTTCTCTCAGTTGCAAACTACAAATTGAATACTACCGTCATGACAAAAGACAAAAGCAATTGAGACCTAAAAATTTAATTTATCTATGCTTGTTTACATGTTTGAAGATCAAAATTGGGAGTGACGAAGGCAACCTTTTTGTTATATGGTGATTGGGTTACGTCCTTGATAACAACTTCTTGAATAAACACCAAATCTAGAGCACTAGTTAATGAACAACTATATAATATTAAAGCAATAGCGCTCTTCATCATCAAAATTAAAATTTATAAAGTTTGGTAAAGAAAAAGTGTGGAGCATGCCTTAGGAATATATATATAAACCGAAGGTATTATTATGCTAATTGTGATAGATTCTTGTCCAACATTTCAATTTTAGAATTTAGTAGGCTATATGTTCTATATTCTTTGAATGGAAAGTTGGCATTTGGCAATTAATTAAATAAAGTATAAATTGTATTACCAATATAACATAAGCATTTATTCCGCTAACCCTTGCCAATATAAATTACTATCTTTTTAATTATAAAAAATAAATAATAAAATAATCACTCATTAGTTACTACAAAACTCTAAAATTTCAATTTACGTACGTAATATAATACTTATTAGAATTTTATGAATTATTTGAAGAAAGTGAGTCTATTCCATATGACAGTTTATGCCAACAAAATTAATTGTAAAACATTGATGATAAAATTATGTTTACAATAAATTAATTTTTTCATTTAATTAATATTTCATATTTTATCAGTATTATAAAATTAGATAAAATATCAAATTTATAGTTTAATTTACCTTTATATTAAAGTTGATTAAGTAATTTGATTTCACATTTTGTGGCTTGCTACTTTTTAATCCTATTTAATAGGATTTGATAGACTTTACCTTGTCCTGACTTTTGTAGGATGAAGACTAAAATTGTGTTAATGTGTTGGTGCAGTGCTTTGATCCTAACTGTACAATTTCTCAATAACAATAATAGTGAATTGATATATACAACATTTTACTTGATTTTATTCACACGAGGAAGGTGAAATCGCAACACCCCAAAGCAGTAATCAATGTCCGTAACACACATATACATAAGTTGGGATTTCTAAAGATGGTTATCCATTGATATTGAAGTGGTTCTTAGTGCTATATCCATTGGCATATTCTAAGGTCCAGAAAGAGGGAAATCATTGGGGAATAGACACAGAACAAAAGTTAATGAATGAATGGAAAGATCAATATCCCAACACCTGAAATGGGTTGAAAGTCATGTGGAAAACAACGGTAATGTAATGACAATATTTCCATATCATGTTTTGTTGACATCATACATATATATATTCGGTTCGAACCTATTAGTCAAACGAGGATTGATCTCAACCTTCCATTTGGCCAATTTCAGAAAGGACAAGATTCAAAAACCAGCCAGAAATAAACAAACTATATATATATATATATATATATATATATATAATCTCATTGATTATAGATCGACCAGGTTGTCAAGACAAGATTCTTGAAACCATCGATCGACTTCGTCATCGTTCAGTCATATTGTCAACACAAGATTCTTTCATTGTTTTAGTTTATTTTCAACTGCAGGTTTTGTTTTGGTCCAACAAAAAAGAAAAAGAAAAGAACTTGGAATGCTTCAAATATATAAACATGCCCATCGAGTGTGTAAAATCTGAAAGCACCATATATAATTAAAAGAGACAAATTGGAAGTTAGTTGGGCGGCAAAATTTTTTGTAGTAGGGTTCAGTGATTCAATAGCGGGTACCACTATACAGGGACCACATTTGGGTACCAATACCATTCGTCTCTACTACTTTCAAACATCTAAGTGTAAGACATGGATTTGGACACGAAGACAAGATCAGAACAACACAAGTTGCTTTAACACGCGTTAAACGACTAAGCTTTTTACAATAACATATGCTGCCGGTTTCACAAGAACCTTCCGAGTTTCTAAAGCACCCTTTTCCAAAATCTTCAGAACCCCATCATAAATCTATGACACTCCTTGCTTTTGCAGCCTTTTGACATTAATTTACACAGACTCTAGAGACAGAAAGAGGGAGATATGTTGCTCTTATTTCCTGTTTTTTTTTTTAATATATATATAACTTTAATGAGATTGATCTTTTATTTATGTAGATCAAAGTTTATGAAGCGATTAAAGATGGAGTTGGTTCGGTCGTAATAATATTGCACGGCCATGCAGACGTGAATTGTTGCAGTTGCGGGAACATCAAAACTTGGCGTATGTTCAACAGCTTTCGTCGGAGCACACAGTGTTCAGACTGGAGCCGATCGTTTTCTGTCTGTACACTGTGGCAGTGGAGCAGAACGTAACGCAACTTGTTCGTAAGTTCTCGGTTCTCCATCTTTAGCCGGTGCACCTGGTTCCTTAGGTTTTCTAAGTGCCTCTGTTTTCTCATCCGTGAACGCCTAGCCGATTCCCGGTTCGAGATCATGCGCCTCCGCTTCCGCTCGTCCATATCGGAAACCGCCCGGCTCGGATCATCAGAGCAAGAGTTCGAGTTGGCAGGGTATTGATCGGACCGGTTCGGTTCATCCGAACCCAAGTTGGAACCAACAGGTTTAGTTGGTGAATGAGGAACACTTGAGAAGAGTTCACAGGAGTCCCACGGTGTGAACTCATTTTCAAATGAGGAAAAAGGGCTTTCCGGCACCGGAACATCGGAGAAGATGGCTGGAGTATTGGACAGCATGACCATAGAAATGATTAATTAGAAACTTAGGGAAGGAGGAGGAGGAAAGGGAAGAAACGTAGCGTTGGAGTTCAGTATTTATGGACAAATTCTAGGGATAATTGGTGGGACCCACTGAGGGTATTTTTGTCTAAACTCGTATTTCTTTTTTGATTAGACCGTATTTGTACATGATTGGCTTTTTCAGTGGTGGGCTTAAGTGTTAAACTCAGCTTTTAAAAGGGGCATGAGGTGACATAAGCAGGTGGGCCCCGCGAAAGATTGGTTTAATTAGCTTAGTCACGAAGCAACAAATGACAATGGGCTCCACGTAAGACACGTGGCCTCTCCCAGTTTGATCAGCGTGTGAGGAGCCAATCGTTTCCGAAAGTGCTGACGAGGATCCACGTGCATGGCTCGGCTAAGACTAGGCTAGGCTAGAATGAGCTTGAGGGACATGGCTCATGGCTAGGCTAATCAGATAATCACATCTTGGTGGTCTCACTACAACACATGATAAGAAGAGAAAACCCAAGAATGTGATAAATTACAATGATTAAAATTTTGAAACTGTTTGTCAAATTTTTTGGTTTAGTTTAATTTAATAACTATTATTATTCATTAATTAATCAAATAGTTTTAGTAAATTAATCAATTTTTATAAAATAAAATAAACTATTTGATTTTATTTATTTTTAACATTAAAATTTAAATTCTTTGATGTAAAAATAGTTTCCTTCTTTAATTTTATTTAAAAATTTAAAAATTTATTCAATTTTTACCGTATATCAATTTAATGATGGTTTAATACTGACTAAATCTTTAAACTTTAGGCTTTTAATGTTACCGATTTAATTTTCAATCCTATCTTTAGGACATTGATGAATTGAAATCCTAAGTTTAGTCCATAATGATTTGTACCACATTGGATAGAATTTTTTTAAACGCAGTATTGAATTTTTAATATGGGCAAAGTGTAGAGTCCACTTACAAGAATTGGGTTTTGGTCAATTATTGTCTAAATAACTAGAACTAGTTGTTTGGAGAGTTGATCATTACCACTTATAAACCCTTTACCATTTTCATGTTTAGTCAATATGGGACACTCTAACACTCCCTCTCAAGTGCAACTGGGAATGGACATCCAGTTGTAACTTGAAATATACGCAGTGGTAACCCACCGGGCCGTTGGGAATGGACATCCAGACGGACAACCGGGAAATTCATAATCTGGACCAAACCTACTCTGATACCATATTGAATTTTTTAATATGGGTAGAGTGTAGAATCCACTTAAGGGGGAGTGTTAGAATGTCTCATATTGACTAAACATGAAAATGATAAAGGGTTTATAAGTGATAAGGATCAACTATCCAAACGACTAGTTATAGTTATTTGGACAATAGTTGATCCAAGTTCAATTCTTATAAGTAGACTCTACACTTTACTCATATTAAAAATTCAATTAGCAGCTTTTTGTCTTTAATAAAAGATGCTAATGTGATATTAACTTCTTATCAATATTCAAGAATCAATTTAATACAAAACTTAAAGAGTAATATACAAAGCTTTTTTTATTATATAAAAAAAGTGATGTTTGATTGTTTCTTTGATTAAAAAGGATAAAGTAAACTCTCTTAACTAAAGTTGATCTATGGGCTATCGCTTTAAAGTGACGTCTGATTTACCTTATTGTATGGATTTTAATAGTTTGTATGGGGGGGAATTTTAGAGAATGACAGTAAATTGACTAAAGAAATCTAATCATTCACTATAGCGAACTCCAAGGTAAGACAGAAAGCCGGCTCAGCTTTTCCAGTAACTCGTGAAGGAAAAGTAAAAAAGTCTTTTAAATGTAAACCAATTTCTCCACATGTTTTGGATAAGTGGATTGTCTGCAGGAACGTTCCCATACAGATTGCTGGACTTATTTGACAATTTGGGTGTGCTGGGAGCTTGATTACTTGAAAGAGACAGTGACATTATGCCAACTTGTGACTATTGTTTCATTTTTTCTTTGACGAATATAATAATTGATACTACATCTTAAATTATTATTTAATATAACCATAATTTAAAATTAAGTGATAAATTGAATTGAAGAGATTAAATTCAAAACTAAGATTTTAAGCATTTGGAGCATTATTGGACATAAAAGACACGATCATGGCCCTTCTTGATTATGTTTTGAACTACATGGCTGCACTCCAAATTAAACTTGTCAAAGTGGATGTTCTCGCCGAAAGGCCTTGAAAAAGGAAGGTACTTACAAGTCCTCAAGAGGCTGCTGCTGAATCATATTGATAGGTGTGTAGAATCCAAAAGCTTCAAGGATGTTTAATTTATTTTTTCTTGGTTCTGGTGTCAGATGAATTATCACGAGTACAAATTAAGGCCAAAGTTTTTGGGGAAAAGGGAATCTAATAGCTCACTAGAATCATCATTGAAGTAAGAAAAAGCGGCTCAGAAAAGAAAAAGGATGAACGCTATTAAATCTTTTGATCGGGTTGTGCACAACAAATGGCGAGCATGAGGCCGACATTAGAATGTATAATATGCTCTAATTGTAATCATAAGTCATGGCCAAAAGAGCTCATCATATATATTTGTGGAAGAACATGGAGCCATATTTATTCTGTGCTCAGAACTGCAACGACCATACAACTGCCTTTGTTAAAAGCTGGAATTGGTTGGGAGCAGGATTCCCATCTTTGCTTTGTATAGTTAATAAGTGCTGAAACTTGGGAGATTGAAGCTAATCAGCTGGCCTCATGTGAAAGACACCAACATGATAAAAGAGTACTCTGATCACCACCATTTTGGTGGGGGACTGAACACAAAAGAAGTAAAAAGCGACAATCCTGTACTGCTCAATTTTCCATAACTAGTCATTTCTTTGGACAGGGGTTTTGTATAATTGCAAAAGAATGGGTACAAAGAACGTGCATGCAATTCATGGAGGCTAATAGGACAAAACGTAAAGGACCAGCACACTGTCTTCTTTTATCTCTCTTTGAGTTTTCAACACTGAACCAGAATGTTTATACATTGTAAAGAATCTTAAAGGACTAACTTTTACTTTTGTTAGAGGTCCTTTTAATGGCGGGACACCTGCTTCCAATGCTTGACCCATATCTACAGCACGTGTAAAGACTTAATGAAAAAGAATCGTCAGCTCAAACTTGCAGAACTGGAACCATTAACAAGCTAAGCTCGATCTGAGTCATTTTCATTTCATTTCTGGAAAAAAGCAGCCTGGAATTAGTCTGGAGATGCAAGTGAAAGATTGAGCATCGTATATATGCATGCCACCTCCACCTGCAGCAGTAGTCTGGAGACCCTACTTTTTATCTGTCTCTACATTCTTTATAACGCTGGCTAAAAGAAATTTGGATGATCCATATTACATAATTGCACAACTTTTTCAAACTGAACATACCTGTGTGCTTCTTGTTCATTGGCCGGCCTCCAAGTGGTTCTACTGTGCACGTATCAGCGTAGTTTTACAGAGCGCATTTTGGAGTTCTCTAGCTGCTTTAACATCTTTCGTGCCCTTCTATTTTCTACGATAATTTTTCTTCCATTTATATTTTTCAGATATTTTTAATTAGGGCTATCACATGTAACTTTTTGTTTACGGTAGATATTCTTAACCCTTCTCTTTTTAATTAATTAGATATCTCTTTTATGAAGGTGGATTTACATAGATACGATATGCTTATCTGTCTTTCTCCCACGAAAATCATAAGCATGTAAAAAAGGTTTAAGCCAAGTTTTCAGATTTAATGGTAGTGAAAATTTTCCGAAACTTTCATTTTCAAACTGGGTGAAAAAAAAAAGAAAATAATAAATAACTATGAATTTAACAATAATACTGTCAATATAATTATAATGACATACTAGATTGCAAGGTACTATTAAAATTTTTCAAACTCTTATTTCATTAGTAAACATAGTTGTTAATTTTCACGCGTACAATCATACAATCAAAGCATCGAAAATAAAGAAAGAATGATACAAATATTTAACAAGGTTCAGCTAATGATGTCTACGTCTTCGGGTAAAAGCAGAAAGAGTATTTTCACTATGAAGAAAAGCGATACAGATAAATCCTTTTTACAACCAGGTTTTTATTTTCTTATCGAAACAGATCATACAATAAATAAATAACTACGAATCTAACAATAATACTGTCAATATAATTATAATGACATACTAGATCGCGAGGTATTATTAAATTTGTCCAGACTCTTATGTTATCAGTAAATGTAGCTATTAATTTTTACGCACACAATCACACAATCAAAGCACCAAAAGCAAAGAAAGGATGACACAAAGATTTAACGAGGTTTGGCCAATGATGGCTAGGTCGGCTCAAGCCTTTCGCTTCAAACACAGATTTTTGTTTTTATTCAATTCGGGTTATACCGCGAGCTTATCAGATCAGGTCAGCATTCGGATCCACCACAATTTAAAGACAAAATAACAACAGTAGCTATGAGTATTTGTGAGGATTTGAATTGCTGTTAAATTTGGATCTTTATTAATTCCATGGTTTCTATCTGTCTCGTCACTTCCTTATCTTGATGTCGAACTCGCAAGCGTAGCTTCTTCTACTGTTGAAAATTAAGTAATGCTTCCAAATTTTAAAATGCGTGTAAGAAAATAAACTTATGGTTAAGTGGAATTTTACAGGTGCTTCAAGGCTCCAAATAAGTCAATTTATTAGGAAAGTGACATAGCCCAGTTATCATCGAGGCTACTAATTATTAATTGGATACTTCTGCAAACAGATTATGAGCTTAAACTTATCTAATTCTCTATTTTTCTTAATCATTGAACTTTCAGGAACTTGACTGTGATCTTGGCATCATCGTATTCGACTTACCAAAGATGACACGGAATACATGTAAAGTCAAGCAATGGAAGAACTAACACTACGCAAAACAAGTTCATTGAAGAAATGTAAAAGAAAGCCAACCATTTGTTGAAATATAAAGAGTGGGAGTTTGTCCCACATTAGAGAAAGAGAGGAAAGAAGACTAAATTATAAATCTAGTGAGTTACTCCACCTATCACTAATTGGTTTTAAGATGGAACCTCACTTAGACTTGTATGTGGTATAACTTTCCTTCTTGTATGGACTTGTAGGCTCATTGTAAATTCTAACATGGTATCAAAGCAGGTTACTCTTATGTTAGTCGTTAATATCTCAAAATGATAAATTATGTTACGTGTTAGACCCACAGGTGAGGGGGGTGTGTTGAAATATAAAGAGTGAAAGTTTGTCCTATATTAGAGAAAGAGAGGAAAGATGAATGATATATAAATCTAGTGAGCTACTCCATCTATCACCAATTGATTTTAAGATAGAATCTCATTTAGACTTGTATGTGGTTTAACTTTCTTTCTTATATGAGCCCGTGGATTCATTGTAAATTCTAACACCATTTTACTGGATGAAAAGTAGTATTTTTTAGAGATAGAAAGAAGATATAACTTACCAATGGCGTCTATTACGTATAAAGTTGGAATTTTGAGAGATAGAAAGAAGAGATAACTTACCAATGGTGTCTATTACGTATAAAGTTGGAATTTTGAGAGATAGAAAGAAGAGATAACTTACCAATGGTTGCTTCAATGGTGTCCATTACGTATAGAGCTGGATTTTTGGACAAGGAAAGCTACATTGCACGAACTTGACTAGTAGGCATACGAGCATATATAAATAAGTGGTCATAGACTTTGGATTCATGATGCTCATAAGCTACGGAGAATATTTTACATCATATTATATTGATCATGAAGTCGCATTCATATTTAATTATTGATTTTTTTCATTATTTTTATTAATTTAAAATAAATTTCCAATTAGAACTTAATTCATGTTAATTGCAATGATTAGATAATTTGAAAGTGAGATACGAGACTGTAAAGGTTCCGTCTATATTCAATTAATGTTTCGGTACAGTATATTCACAGGCTTTTGATACAACAAAAGATAACTATAAATATGAATGAGTTTATAAAGTATTAAATGGATAACTATGGAGAAGCTGTAATTAGTTTCTAACTAACAAATGGATACATATAATATAACCAGTTAATATTATAATTTGTTGAGAAAATGAATTAGCTAACACTTCCCACAACTCATTTGACACTTCATGATATGAAACTTATCACATAAGAACTTGAATCGAGCCGTGGACAGCGACTTAGTGAAAATATCACCTAATTGATTGATCGAAAAGATGATCTGAACCTAATCAAGATTGTCCAAAGCAATTTGTTCCTTTATAAAGTAATATTCCAGTTTAATGTATATTGTACATGCATGAAACACAGGATTGGATGTGAGATAGATGGTGTCAATATTATAACATCAAAGAACAGCCTTTATTGGACATGAACAAATAAGTTTCATGAGCAAAGAGTCGATCTATGGTAGTCCTACTGTAGGATTAGCGATGGCTTTATATTCACTCACACTCTCAGTTAAAGAATATGTTATTGTAGGCTGTTTCTTTGACATTCAAGATATTAAGAAATTACCTAAATAAATTCCATAGCCATTCATAGATCATCTTACTAGGTCATATTAACGGATTCATCATTGATTGATAGGATGATGAGGTTCTAACATTTGAGACTATATCATACTAAGCCATGTTGATTTGTGGGTTTGAAAATTGATGATTATATATTTATATCAATGTCCATATCTATATCAATAGATTGTATGATTTTTGTGACCACAAATCTGACATAATCCCTTGTTTTTGTAAATTTCAAAATTATTATTGTAGTTTTGATGTTGATTTTGTAAAGAGTATTGATAATGTTGAGTAGATTGGGTAGTGTTTATTGTTGGAGGAATGCATATAAGCAATGATGGCAACTTGGCAAGTAGCCCATATTTTGTGGCATTAAGGAGAATCTCGTGTGCAAGTCATGAAAAGATAAAAGATCGGGTCAAAATTTTAGAGCATCTATAATGGGAGAAAATTTGAAGCAAATATTACAACATAATTTCGCATTAAATTCTATAAGAGAAATAATGCGTCCAATAATAGCGGCAAGACCCTTTGCACATTGAAGATATTATGATACAGTTAAGTCATTTTTCAACTCATACAATTCAATGTTGAGTTGTAATTGACAATTCTAAAATACGTAACCAAAAGCTTTTCAAGTTTGGGAAGAACTTCACTCAATGAAGAACAAATCCAAAATAAAAGTAATTGATCTTTATGAAATCATTTGTCATAGGTCGGTATGAGTTGATTTCAATACTGGGTGAGATAATGATTCCAGAGGGGATAGGTAATCTTTCATCAATAAGACCAGTTAACTTAATTTTGGTACTTCTAGAGAGGAAGGAATTGGGTTTTCTAAGTTAAGTAATTGTGGGAAGATAGTTTGAAAACAAAAAAAGAATGCTATGTCAAGGTTTGAGCATTTGTCAAAGTCGCTATTACAAGGTAATTTATGTGTTGTTTGTGGTAGAACTTAGGGTATGCTTGTTTGGGGATAATAAAGAAAAATGTATGGAAATGCAATGAAACTTTGCGTTTGATATCAAATTATCATTGAAGGGGTAATATTTTCATTACCCAATTCTTAGCAATCTTCTATTCCCCTGCTAATTCAGAAGAATGAGAATCATTGATTTATTTTCCTGGTACGAGGGCTTTTTGCATGCCTTTAATTGGACCATTCATCGATGGTGAATGGACTTAGGGGTATGTGATTATTATTATTAAATTTACAGTTTCTCATAGTAATTTAAACAA
Source organism: Erythroxylum cataractarum (assembly GCA_024703695.1). NCBI lineage: Eukaryota > Viridiplantae > Streptophyta > Magnoliopsida > Malpighiales > Erythroxylaceae > Erythroxylum > Erythroxylum cataractarum. The sequence goes on along the minus strand of JANJEY010000234.1, from coordinate 64,560,963 downwards.
TCATAATAA
>JANJEY010000234.1:64530639-64542343 GCA_024703695.1 Erythroxylum cataractarum | reverse complement strand
AAAACTAAATTAGATATTAATCTGAGTTTGACATTCATGACAAGACATGATCTTTTGTCTAATTTTATGATTTCTTATCTTATCTTATAAATTTCAACTACTCATTTATGCAGGTCTTGAGTGGTCTCGCATAAATAAACGAAGGATTTACATAAATAAATGATTAAGATTTATAGAACAGAATAAAACACCATAAGATTAGACGTTAACTTAAGTACGGCAAAGTCAATAAATATTATTTCCCTTTTTTGTGTACAAATTTCGCTTATTATTTTTATGTAGCTTTTACCCAGATTAGAATCTAGAAGTCTTGTGTCAGCGGGTCAAGTTCACACGGATACACGCATGATGTCCCGCAATAAATTCCTATATATGCACACGACAAACTCCACTCCCCAAACTCCAAACGGCTCTTGCGCTTTCTTAAAAAAAAAAAGCCTTACTGAAGTGTACCTTATCTCCGCTATTGTCCGACCAATCAAAAATGTCAAGGCTTAGCTTCAACGCCTGCTTCTGCATAGCCCTCCTCCTCTGCTCTACGCTATCTCAAGCTGCCCGTCCCGAGCCAGCCTTTTACAGTGACTCCAACGCCAAAGACCAAAACCAGGTTGGAATTTTTGATTATGAGTTTCTGTTGATCGCAAGAACTTGGTTAAATTTAATATCGTATTGCTTATGATTTTAATTTATGTGGGCTTTTGTGTGTTTATATGATCAGGGTGTTGCAGAGACAGAAGTAGTGGACGAAAGCTGCGAAGGGGTTGGAGAAGAAGAGTGCTTGATGATGAGAAGAACTTTAGCAGCTCATCTAGACTATGTGTACACAAAGGGGCATAATAGAAGACCCTGAAACTTTCTGAAACAGGTCACTTAGGTAGTTATGGACTATCAACTATGTAACATGTAATACTCAGCCGTAACAGGTTACAGGTTTCTTCTCTGAATATAGGAATGAACAGTACTATATGTTCTATTTCTCATACGCGTACTTCTGGAAGGAGAGGACTGTCTTGATTATACTATAAGCAAAGGTTTAGCCAACACGGATTTGACTACTCCATTATTCTATATTCAACTGGCACAGAAAAGAGAAATGAACCTTTCCTTAATCAGGAGATTTTTTTTTTTTGAAATCATTCCTTAATCAGGAGATACTTTGAATGGTTATAAACTTTGCATCCACATAATTAAATTTTAATATTAGCAAAATAAATTAAACCTGCAAATAGAGTTATTATAGAATTTCAATTTAATATTTTATCTAAATTTGTAAATCAGTAATTATTATTTTGTTTTTTTGTAATTCATTAAACAGAATCATTCATGGTTATAATAATCAACAACCAGTCACTCTAAGTTCTGGTATTTGGAACCTTAATAATGATTATTATAAATCTCTCATTATTAACCAAAACATTTATTTTAGAAAAGCCACCGAAAGCAATTAGTACACATTCTTCCCACATGATATGTGTGATCGCTTGCTACTTTGCTTATTCTACCATTCGTGACATAGGTCTAGCAGATTCTTTGCTTGCTAACAAAAACAAAAACAAGAAGGCCGACATCAATAATCATTCAGTAAAAAAATTTGTTAAATAAAAACCTGCAGTTGTCTATCAGAAGATATTTTGGGTATCTCTTTTCCGACTAGTAAATTAAAGTTTCGTACATATCTTTTATGATAAAAAATTTTAAATACAAAATTTGAAAATATTAATATACACAAATTTATAATAAGAAAAGTGTTTTTTTAAACATATTTTGCTTGTCTAATGCCCTCTTAATTTGTTAATTTTTAAGAATTTATTGTATTTTATGAAATTTATCATTTTACAAAACTGTAATTATTATTATTTAGATATAGATTGAATAAAGTTTTAAGAATTTATAAATATGTATACCTCAATAAAGTAAAGTTAAATAATAATTTTAATTTAATTGATTGACAATAAATTACAATATAAAATGGATTGACGTGAGATGATATAAATAAGTTGAAATTTGGCTAAGTTTTTTATGCAGTACCTTACAATAATTGTACGTTTCAGCTTTACTGTTTTCTCCTTTATCTTTTTTTCTGCAACTGCAAAGAATCATTGACTTAAAAAAACATGATCGGACACTGACATTACAGGATTGACAATAACATAACTCATTCGATGGGTCTGTTCCTGCGCTTCGGTCACGCATGTACAGTCTACAGTAATAGGGAATCAACTGTTACTAATCTTCAAACGTGCAACGAGGAAATCTTCGGTTACATATTAATTACCTAATCATTTTAAAAAAATATTAATTACCTAAATAATGAAATTAATATAATTAATTATCAAAATCTTTCATATAACATAAACATTATTTAAAATTTTAAATCCAAAATTTCTAATGTGAAATACTTAAATAATTCTCATGAATCACTTCAATTTAAAAGTGATAAAATAATTTAAATATAATTAGATTTGATTTTAAACTAATAAATACATTTTATTTAATTTAAATTTGAATTTCAATTTGAATTTAAATCCCATGTTTATAATCTCTTCTTACTAAAGTGCAACAGTTTTAACTAATGATTAAAAAATTCAACTGATTCGATTAATTCAATTGTAAAAATTTTAAAATTTTTAATTTTTTAGTTCAGTTTTTAGCTTTTTGGTTCGATTTATTTTTATAATTTTTTTGTTAAAAACTAATTAATTTATTAATTAATATGTTCTTATAAATTAAAATTAATTAATTAATTTTTATTTAAATTTTTTTCAATTAAACTTAAAATTCTTATATAGAATAAAAATAATCTCTTTCAATTATATTGTAAATTTTTTAATTTTATTTTATCTTTGATCAATTTTTTGATGGTTTAATATAGTCTGTTTTATCACTGATTTGGTTGTTAAAACATTTGTTTTAATAATAAAAAAACCTAAATTCTAAAATTTAAAAAAAAAAAAAACTCAACCAAACTTCGTGTTTGATCATTATAACTTAGATATCAAAAAATTTGGACACCCCACCTGAATCACATTTTGAAAACAATTAAGGAAAATTTTTGTTGACTTCATGTTTTGTGACGTTGACATCAACGGTGGTGACGGCCATTGGTACCCATGCTCTGGAGCTATAAAAGCAAACGTCACGCGTGTTTTGGTCGTTGCTGTTACAAACTTTGGTGTTCTTTCTTTTTCTTTTTCGCACAGAATAAATGAGTTCACACGTAAAATATATTGATAAAAGATGTAAATATCATTATAATTTTAAAAACTTGTGAAAATTTTTTAATTTTTAAAATTTTCAAAAACATCTTAATTTTCTAATTAATATACAGACTTAGGTCAACTTAAGGCTTGATCAATCCGAACTTAACCTATTAAACTCGGGCTGATGGGGTCAATTGTGCTGAATTCAAATGTTATATGTAAGAATTATATTAAATTATCATATAAATAATATTTGATTAGATTATGTTGATACTTGTACTTTTTTTTATTACAAAGGAAAGATTACAAAATATGATCACATATGACAGAGATACAAAACTCCGCACGCATCGTGGTGAAGAAGCTTTTGAATGGTCACCGGAGGCTCCCGAAAAATGTCCCGAAATTATGAAAATGACACAAGCCGCAAGCCGCCAGCCTGTTGATACTTGTACTTTATTATTATTTTTATAACCAAAATTTAATAAAATTGTTTTTATTAAACTAAAAATTAAAAATATTTCCCTAAAAATTGTAAAATTTTTTATAAAGAAGTTATTTCCATACCTTAAATATGTGATCTTATAATTATAAAATAACAACTTTACCGTTCATAAAAATCCATGTGGATTTAACTAGTAGAAAATAGGTCACTACTCTACGTAAAACTTTTCATGAAATCTATTAATAATGGAACTCACAGCCAATGTGTATAGCAGATTCTCGTTATCTCAAGCCCATTACCTATTTTATCAGCTTGATGCAAGAAAAGCCTAGTTCCCTTGATCTTAATAGTCAGAATGGAGACAGTATGGGTTTCGGTGGATCCTGAAACTCAAGTTCCAGCTCAGACTTCTTCAACTTAATGAAACCATCAGCAATGATTAGTTCAATTTGCGGAATAGATCAAAGAAACGAATGATTTGGTAATACATATCACACAAAAGAATTTGTATATCCCAAATGTCTGAGAAAGACAAATCGAAATATATACATCAATCAGATCTTGAATGACAAAGTAACTTGAATGACTCTTTTCAATCCAATGGCAGTGATACTCAACTAGAAACTCCAAGTGCCTTAAGTTGGCACCAAAATCCACGGCCCATCTAGTATCTGCAACCACAAAGAAACACATGTAATAGTGTTAAAATATTATATATTGACTAAATATGAAAATATTAAAGATTTATAGATAATAGGGTCATCCATTTAAATGATTAGTTTTAATCATTTTGACGGTGATTGACCAAAGCTCAATTCTTATTAGTGGACTTAACATTATGCCTATATTTAAAAAATCTATTATGGTGTCAGAACAAGTTTGGTTCAATGTCTTCCTGATGAATGGTCAAGGAAAGAGAACTCAGACTTGAATCCCAATCCACTTTAGAATCACATCTTGTCAATACCTTATGAGATGTCTTAACGAGAGTCTCTGTTGCCCCATTGCAGATAGATATCAACAAATCTCTTACTTTCACTGTGTTTGGGATTAGTCAGTCCAACGAAGATTTCATCATAATTGTTGATATGTATTATCAACCCAAGCTTATCAGCTACTAATCCAGCCCACTCATTTATCACAGCTCAGAAACTTCTTCATTCTAGAATCTTTGTGTAATTGTCTTAGCAGTCATTTTATCTCTTGTATTCTTCCTTTGTATTGATATTGTGCACCTTCACTACTAATATAAATATAACTCATCTTTGTCCTTGTATGGGAAGGTGAATTACATTATCTTTCTTTTCATCTTCATTTTCATCTCTTTCTCTTTATTTTAGCTTTATGGTATCAGAGCCAATGGATCAATCATCAGCTTCTGGTTCCAGTAACCCTTAAATAATTTCAACACCATATGTTCCCAAAAGTTCATCTGCAACACCTATCACTACAACACTTTCTTTTGTTTTACTCACTACATTAAACAAAACAAATTACCTTAATTGTAGATCTTAGGTCATCCCTGTTATACGTGGGCACAATCTAATTCATTTCACTAATGGTTCACAAAATTATCCACTGCAATTTATCACTGGGAATGGTAGTGAAACAATCGGGCAGTCTCCAAATCCATCATATATAGCTTGGCAAAGCTAGGATTAATTACCTCTAGGCCGGTTGCTAGCCTCCATATCCGAGAGTGTATTCAACCATGTCATATGCTTTGTGACCTCTCGTGATGTGTGACTCACATTAGAATGATCATTTGCTTCTCATTCAAAAACCAGAATTCTGCAACTTAAAGTTTAGATCCAACAAACCCATAAAGGCTCCCAATCTATTGCTGATTATATTTAAAAATGAAGTTCCTAGTTGATACTCTGACATGTGTTGTGCTCCTTTATTTGAGGATGATTTAATCATGAGCATCCTAACTGGTGTGGGTATATAATATGATCTAGTTGTTGTCACCATTACATCATGTCCTGATCAATTCTCCTTTTAAGATGTTTATACTGCTCTTCTCAATCAAGAAGCATGTTTTGAGCAACACTAGTCACTTAATTCACTTGAAATTTCTCAACCCACAACTCATTTTTCTCACCAATTTAATTCACATAGTGGTCGAGCATCCCAGCAATTCATAGTCGTAACACTAGCAACCTTAACCGTGGCAGTCGACAAAACAATCAAAGGAGTTGTCGTGGAAGGGGACATTATAATAACAACAATAAACCTGCTTGCTAAGTGTGCAATCATCTTGGACATATTGCCTTGAATTGTTTTTATCGGTTTGATGCTATTTTCCATTAGCAGGGCACTCCATCTCCCTCTTCTCATGCTTCTATGATAGCTTACATTGCCACCCCTCAGATAGTGGGATAATTCTCAATGGTACTTTGATAGCGGGGTTACCAACCATGTCACTCACAATCTTGCTAATCTCCACCTACATTCTGATTATCATGGCCTAAACAAATTCGTAGTTGGCAATGGACAAGGTCTCCTCTTCCCTACATTCACTTTGTCTCAACTCTGTTTTGTGTGTTTTTGTAGTAACTTCTAATTTGTTGAGTATTTCTAAACTTACTCATGATAATAATGTTTATGTTGTTTTTGATAAGGACCATTGCTGGGTGAGAAAGGCCTATATCAGTTGAAGTCAAAATCTCCTTCTCTTTCAGCCTTTACCTCCACCTTATTGTCTCACGACCCTTTCCTTTATGTCCAGTCTATATCACCTAAGACTGTATCTTCAAATACATAGCACATGCGCCTTGGTCACCCCCCTATATCTGTCTTACATACAATTTCAAATGCTTGTAATCATTTTCTTTCATCTAAAACAAATCATGTTATATGCACTGTTTGTCAGTATTGCAAAATTCAGAATATACCATTTCCTTTTTCATCTGCTAAGTCTTCTAAACTTTTTCAATTAATACACTGTGATTTATGGGGCCCCTCGCCTTATCAATATAAAGAAGGATATTCTTATTACATTTTGTTTGTTGATGATTTTACTCGTTTTACTTGGATATATCCCTTTAAACGTAAATCTCAAGCTATCTCAACATTTATTCTTTTTATGAAAATGGTCTCAACATAGTTCTATGCTCACATTAAACAAGTCTAAGCTGAATAGGGAGGTGAATTCGGACCATTTAAACCTTTACTTCAATCTCATGGCATCCTTTTTTGCTACCCTTATCCTCATATTCATGAAAAAATGGGCGTATTGAATGCAAACATTGATGTATCGTAGAGTGCGGTCTCACCTTACCAGCCCAAGCATCTGTGCCTCTACATTTTTTGTGGGAGGTTTTTCATACTGCGGTTCATATCGTAAACCATCTTCCCACTCCTATTCTTAACCAATCCACTCCCTACATTGCATTATATAATTGACCTACTGATTTTTCCCAATTAAGAGTTTTTAGGTACACTTGCTTTCCTAATTTGAGGCCTTATAATCACCATTAACTTGCCTTTCGTAGCACTCTATGCTTGTTTTAGGGTTATAGTGTGACCGCGCTTCGTTACATTAGTCAAAATAAAATAACTAGACTACTACTATAACAGTGGCAAGTCTTGATCGATCTCACAGAGAGCATGCGTAAAGTTTAAGAAATGAAATTAACTGCTGTTTAGGTTTAATTGGGGGGTTTTGGATTTTGAAAGAAGAAAATAAAATAAAACTAACTAATAAAAACAAATTAAAGAGAACATGCAAAAAATGATAAAAATGGTGAATTCGGTAGGGACTCAGTTCTTTGGTTCAGTCTCGGCCTATACCCTAATCAAGCATATTTTATTAATTTGTTGTTCTTTAACCTCTCCTAGCAATCGTGGGTTACAAATTAACTCGATTTTTCCCTTAGGTTTTGTTTAATCAAGATACGATCGTTAATTAAACCTAACTATCAAGTAACCTAGGATACGCTCTTTAGATTTAATTAGACAGTATCATTACCAATTAGGAAAACTGATTAATCAAGGCAACAACCACATACAGTGCGTCATTTAACCTAGGTCATGTTATCCCTAATGATTACGAATCATTAGTCGCTATATATGAATTTCAACATAACAATAATTGATTATATAGAAATTCTAGCAATGTGTTTGAAATTAACGATTCAATAAACTCATTAAAATAATCAATTCATAATACCCAACGGGTTCATACACAAATAATCGAACAATAATGAAAATTTGATTATTCGTACACAATACCCAAATCAATTAAAATATGATAACACAATCAATTTCTAATGAGAGAAAGAAACAACAAAATAATAAAAATATTTAACCCGAGTCGTCAGCGTCGATGTTACCTCCGAACCGACGTCAGAGTGTTTAGCCCTTCATAGGTATTTTTCGAAAATGCTTCAGCCCAAAATTGACCCTACCAAAGGCCTTTATCACTGTGCCACCTTCTCATTTCACTGTTGATTGGTTAGACGAATAAGGTTGCTGGTTCTTTTAAAATCCTCTCTTCTCCTGCGGTTGCTCAATCTCGGAAGCTTCTCTTCACGCCTGAGCCAGTAAGTCGCAACAGCCGCACTAGCCCTGCGCCTGCACCCCAGTTGCGCTTCTCCTCCTTGTTCCTCGTTCCTGTAGCGTTGATCTTCTTTCGAATTCAGAAGTCCCCCGTTTTTATCCACGCCTCCCCTTTTTTTAAACCCTCAGCCTTTTTCTTGTTATTTTACGCCCTAGCCACCTCCTTATTTATTTTTCCAATTAAAAAGTTCAGCTTTTTTATTGTCCACACAAGCCATTTACACACCTACCTTCCTACCTTCCCCAACGTCAACGTTTTGACTGTTTACTTTATATTTTTTTGCCTCCCACTTCTGCCACTTGATACGATAATTTAAGATGTAGTTTTGGCCTCATGTGTTGCGTTTCATGCTTTTGGTCTCCACATCTTGCAAGCTGATTGTGCTCCAATCTGTCTAATCTACGCTCCATGCACTGTAGGAGTGCTAAAATAGTCAGGTCACTTTCAGAAGGATGGGTTATGGTAGGAGCTAATTGTTGTGATGTGGCGCCCGTCGAAATGTTTGTAAATGCATTTCTTCTTCTTCACCTACACGGACAAGGAGCAGGTTGTATAGCTGGTCCAGGTGGGGTAAATGTGTATCCATAAACTTCATCAACAATTACAAGTCCCATCCTGTACAAACACTCACAATCCATTGGTTCCATCTCGCAAGCAACTGTGAGATTATTGTTATCAACATCTAAAACTCCAATATTAACAGCAAGTTGAGTGATATATGAACCTAAGATTAAAGCTAGATTTTGTTTTTTCAATACGAAATGCATTTGAGTGAGTATCCAAAAACCCAAATTAATTGGGACATCATTTTCCATGCACCATAGAAAGAAAAATTCAGCTTTTGATAAGATACCAGCAGTTTGTCTACGACCATAAAAATTGTAAACCAGAAAAGGATGCATGTATTTCAAAGTTGGTTTGCGAAGAAAATAACTTTTTAAACTGCAAGGGTTATACTTATCAGAATCAACAGACCATTCTGACCACAGTGTATATGGATCAAATTTCGGCACATAATTACAACACCCCTTTAAAAATGCATCACTTTTAGCCATAAATTTTGACACAAATTTCATTGTTGCACAAAATGAAGCAACAAAAATGAATGCCATTGATTCATAAGCCTACACTCGATCATACCAGGTGCAAACAAGTTGAAATTTAGATAATCTAATTTAAAATGAAAAGTGGCATAAAACTCCCTAATCAATTCCAAATATGCAGGATATTGAACATTAGTGTAATGCATCCAACCCATTCTGTCCACATAATTTTTAATTTCTGAACGAATATTCAGAGTTTCCAATGTTTCATCATGTATAAACTTACAAGGATTTATAGGCCCATCGTAGACAATTTCAAATCGATCCTTGTCACTTTTTCGATGAAACGAATTAAAAGTATCCGTAGCTCTCCTCACACCTGCCTTGTAGACTTGTAGTTGCAATGCGCAAGATGATGCTTAGCCAAGAGATAAACACAACACTGCACCTTATGAAGAGCAAGGAACGCCGACGCACGGACACACAACAAGCAGCTGAAACACAAATGCTTTGGCCAAGATGCAATCAAATAGGGTCAACATGTGAAGAGTATACTGGGACCAAAAACCCCAAGCTAAATTGGAACATTATAGCATGCAAAGAAGTGGAGGCTAGGAGTTTTAAGAAGAGTGAGCAACGGTGGCAAATGTTTATTTGTCACTTCATTAAATAGTAACATTGAGAGAGTCACAGAGACTTTAGATGCATGCTTTTTTTTGTAAATTAAAAATAAATAAAAAAAGCTAGGAAGTTAAAATTTAAAATTTTTATTTTTTTAAATGAAAAAATAAAAAATAAAAAATAAAAACAAAAGTAACACTTAGGAACAAAAGTGTTGCATTTTATGAAGATTTGCATGACATTTAGAAACGAAAACAACGCCCCATGTAATGGACAATTAATATATTAATGGACAACTTGTTTAATGAATCTTCACAAAATGGGGCCAAAACAAAGTAACTTTAAAAAAACTAAGATATATAAAATGAAAAACAAAAAAAAATTAAATTAAAATAAATCTTAAGGTGCCTCTCAAGAGCGCTTCTTTAACGTTATATTAGCTAGACGAAAAATCATTAACTTACTCAGGGTAAACTGACACAACTAGTTTAATTTCTTCCGCAATTTCAACCTATAAATTCTCATAATATGGTTTCAATCGGTGTCCATTAACTTTAAACACTTTAAAAGTGTCCAAATTTTGAATTTCAACTGTTTGGCGACATACCAATAGGAGTTTTATATGCTGTCATGTATGCCCATAACGCGTCGTCTAAATGCAAACTCTAATCCTTTGTATTAGGATTAACCACTTTCTCCAAAATTGATTTGATTTCTCTGTTAGAAATTTCAGCTTGTCCACTTGTTTGGGGATGGTATGCTGTTGAAGTTCGATATGTAACACCATATTTCTTCAGTAAAACCTTAACAATTCGATTACAAAAATGAATCCCATGTTCACTGATTATTGCTTTAGGCACTCCAAACTAGGATATTCATGAGCGATATTCGTGAGCGGCATTTGGTCTTTTGGTCCTAAACTATTTGTTCTTTGACATCGATCACAAGACTTGCAAAATATATAAGCATCATAAAATAGTTTAGGCCAAAACAAACCACATTCAAGCACTTTACGGGCTGTCCTTCTAGGACCAAAGTGTCCACCACATGCAAAAGAATGGCAAAAATTCAATATTGAAGGGATCTCATCATCAGATACACATCGCCTAATAATTTGATCAGAACAATATTTCCACAGATGTGGTTCATCCCATGCATAATATTTAGCCTCTCTTTTGATTTTATCTTTTTCAGCTCGTGATAAAGTACTAGGTAAAGACTTGGTAATCAGAAAATTGACTATGTCAGCATACCAAGGTGTTACCTGTTGTGTGGCGAATAGATGTTCGTCTGGAAATTCATCTTTCAGACTGTCTGAAGTTTTGTCTAGACGGATACGACTAAGGTGATCTGCAACCAGATTTTCAGTTCCCTTTTTGTCCCGTATCTCCACATCAAATTCTTGCAGTAGGAGAATCCAACGAATAAGACGTGGCTTTGCTTCCTTTTTCGACAACAAATACTTCAACGCAGCATGATCTGAATAAACTATGACATGTGTGCCCAACAAATATGAACGGAACTTCTCTAACCCAAAAACAACTGCCAATAATTCTTTTTCTGTTGTTGAATAGTTTTTCTGGGCGTCGTTTAGCATCATCGAAGCATAGTAAATCACATGCGGTGCTCTATTCATCCTTTGCCCCAGAACAACACCTAACGCATAGTCACTCGCATCGCACATCATCTCAAATGGAAGACTCCAATCTGGGGGTCGGATTATTGGAGCAGAAATTAGCTTCTCCTTTAATTCATCAAATGCTTTCCTACATGCTTCATCAAACTTGAACTCCACATCTTTTTGAAGTAACTTGCATAAAGGTTGAGTGGT
>JANJEY010000234.1:64510891-64524379 GCA_024703695.1 Erythroxylum cataractarum | reverse complement strand
ACCCAATTGGATAGACTTCCGCGCATTTGTTATTTAAAAGTAATGTACTGATTTCTGATCGAGTGGTTAGCACGCCATTCTCGCGGGGCACGGACCCGGATATCACTGTGGATGTCGGGTTCGGATCCTGCGGGTGTGGGGTGTTACACTAAGATGTTAGTTGATTATCTCTAAAGGAATCAAAGGCTAAAGGCCTAAAATCAACTTAAAGGGCCTTTTTCTAGTTGTAGTAGATCGATGAAGATTATAAGCAAATTGTACACTATCCAGTAGTCTTAGCCAATTTTTCTGACTTGCATTCACATAGTGTCTTAAGTAGTCTTCTAACAATGCATTAATCCTTTTCGTTTCTCCATTAGTTTGAGGTTGATTGGCAGTAGAGAGCTTAAGTAGCTCCCCTAATATTGTCCAAAACAGACTAGTTAATCATGGATCCCTATTGCTCACCACATCTATTGGAATACCAAAGTGTTTGACAACATTTTGGCAGAATAAATTAGCTGCTATCTTTGTTGTACAAGAGGATGACGTAGCTAGGAAGAAAACATACTTAGAAAAATGATCAACTATAACCAACACTAAAGTTTTGTCATCTATCTTTGGAAATCCCATAATAAAATCCATAGACATTGACATCCATTGTTTTTTTTAACAGAGAGGGGTTGGAGTAATCATGCCTCCTTCTTCCTCTCCATTTTATTTTGTTGACACACCAAGCATGTTTTGTAATAATTTTCAACATCTTGCTCCATTTGTGGCCATGTGTAGGATCGGGATAAGAGTGCCAACATCTTTTCTTTGCCAAGACGTTTTACCTATAGAGAATAATGAGATTCCTTCATCAGTTATCTCCACAATCTACTAAACCAAGGCATATATAAAATGCCTCCCTTTGCCACAAGAAACCCATCTTCCAACCAATATTGTTTAGTGACTCCATTATGCACTTCTTTCATAATCGACAATACGTAGTATTAAGCTTCCCATCTTTTCAGATTTTATCTATGAAATTTGCCTCGATTATGGACAAATTATATAATGTAGCTACAATTGCTTTTCGACTAAGTGTATCCACCACTTGATTACACTGTCTAGGTTTGTCTTCCCAAAAGAAATCATATTCCACTAACAATTCTTGCCATCTTATTTGCTTGGCCTACAACTTCTTCTACACCTTGAAGAAGGTATTTGCCAAATTATTCATTTATACTATGAACTTAGGACCTTATAGATAGTCACGGCCCACCCTTCAACATTAAACTACCATAACCATTTCCTTCTCATATGCTAAATATTTTTGTTTTATCTCATTCAATTTTCTAATTTCAAAGGCCATAGGATGTTCTTTTTAAACCAACACACCCACAATAGCCTTATTAGATGTATAAGTTTGAACTTGGAACGGAAGCTTGAAATTAGGCAATCGTAAAATTGGTTTTGAGGCTTACCTATTTAAAATTCTGAAAGGAAACAACACAATGATTGGACCAGTCCCATTTTCTCCCCCTTTTGAGTGGATTTGTTAGTGGTGTCACCTTCTTTGCATATTCTTCGACAAACTGTCAATGTTAGTTTGCTAAACTAAGGAAAGACTGCAACTGTTGAACTTTACATAGCATTGGCCAATCCACGATTGCTTGCACCTTACTAAAGTCCATCCTCATCTGATTGTAAATACTTGATTTCAACTTATCAAACTCACAGTATCTATCTTGACGTATAACTTATGTTCTCTTAAACGATCCAGCACCTGCCGTAAATGAGAAATATGCTTCACCAAGCTATCGCTGTACACTACTATATCATCTAAGTAAACCACAATGAAATCATCCAAGAACTTATATAAAACATTATTCATTAGATTGCAAAAAATTACAAGAGTATTTTTCAAAATGAAAGGCATAAAAAAATTCATAAGCTCTATACCTTGTGAACACACGTGGTTTTCGCTTCATCACCGTCCACGATTTTGAACTGCCAATAACCATATCACAAATCCAACTTAGAGAATATAAATGCCTTACTCAACCTTCCCATTAGATCTTACACCAATGAAATTTGACATTTATTCTTTATTGTGACTTTGTTCGATCCCCTATAATCCACACACATTCGTAAAGATTCATCTGCTTGCTTATGGAATAAGACTAGAGCTCCATGGGGTGCTTTGAAGGGTTGAATGTATTCTGCCTTTAAAAGTTCTCCCATTTGTTTTCACAATTCTTTCAGCTCTATAGAAGACATTCAATATAGGACTTGGGTGGAAAGTTTAGCACTAGTTCCAATTCAATTAAATGATCAATCACGCTTCTCGGTGGAAGTTTTTTAGAAACTCGAAAGGCATTACGTCTTTGTAGTGATCCAACAAATCAACCACTGCATTAGGGACTTTTATAGTCAGTCCTTCTTTGAATATCATCATGTTTGGGCCCTTTCTTTATAACCATAGCAGAACTGAACGAAGATTTCTGCTTGCCCTTTCCTTATGTACCAATTTGTCCATAAATGATAAATCAAGGATTTTGTTCTTCCATTAACATAATCCCATCCAAACAGTAGCCTTATATTGCCATAAGAAATTAATTTTGAGAATAATATCAAAATCATCCAAAGGAATTATCATTATTTTGCATTTTCCAGTCCATCCTTCTATTGTCAAAGAGACGTAGTATGTCATTCCAGGCACATCTCTATCTTTGACATTCACTGTCTTCAATTTGATGGAATTTCTACTCACTTTTAATATGAATTTTGTAGCTATTCAATATGTAATAAAGGTGTCAGAAGCACCTGTATCCACCATTACAACCATAATCACCCCACTGATCTACAACAGCAACAGCAAATGCATCAATGCAACATGTGTGTTGCTTTTCTCTTTCGTTAGAGTGTTTAACAACTAGAGAAGATTAATAAAGTTGTAACTTCACCCTCAGATTCATCTTCAATCACCATTGCATTGAGTTTTTCATGCTTAGGACATTCTTTTGCATAGTGAGGACAATGACAAATGTAATAACCATTATTCTTAATTTTTTGCCTACTAGTTGAAACACCATTATTTACATTCACTTTGGCCTTCCCTTTATCGTTATGAAAATATTTTGCTTTCCCATTTGACTTGCCACATCCCCATTTTGTGTTCTCTTTTTTGTTGAATTTCTCTTTATGATGACACGACTTGGAGGTTGCCCCTAGCTCTTTATCATTACTTGGATACAAGTCAATTAATTTGTCCACAACAACAAGTACATTAGGTAAGTAATATACTCCTTGCCTCCTTAACTCAATATGCACCCAGGTTTGAAGACTAGATAGAAAATTGAAAAGTTTATCTTCTTCAGCCATGTTCTTGATGTCCAACATCAAAGAATTAAAGGTCCTCACACAGTTCTAAATATAAACATTCTTTTTCAACTCTCGCAAATTCTCTTATGCCAATCACGAAGTGTTGTAAGGGAAAAATTGTTCATTTAATTTATGTGTAAATGCTCCCCATATATCAATTATAAGCAATCCAACGTTTAGATCACCATCAAGTCTTACACGCCACCACAAATTTTCATCCCCAACTAGATACATGCATTTTAGCCTGACCTTGTCACATTCCTACACCCTTGTAGTATCAAAGTATTACTACATGTCCCACATAAAATTCTAAATTTTTTTTGCATCCCTCACACCATTAAACTACTTAGGCTAAGGGACTTTTATCCTTATCTAGGTACCACCATCATCCATGGCACTATGGTTCCTGATGAGAGCCAAGGTATCTTCGAAAACTCCCATTCTCTTGTTTGCTTCTGTCAACATTTCATCTATTCATTGATGCATTACCTACATTGCCTCGTCTAGGTGATCTAATTGTGACGAAAAATTCAATTTTTCATTCTCCGAAATGGCCCTAATGTCATGTTCTAACCTATCTAGCCTTTTCATAATGGCTTCGAGGTTTTGATGCCCAACAATTGTCATAGAACAGTCTGGCCAGTGTAGAAAATGAACTCAACGATTTCTAAATGAAGCTTTGATACCAACTTATTACAGGATGAATTTTAAGGTTAGAAAATTCACCAATTTGTGCTCTGTAATTGCAACTAAGTCTCTTTACTTGATTTAGCAAAATACACCTAAAAACATGAATAAGAGATCATGTTATACAAGTTATCTAAGTTGTGCAGAATAATTGAAACACTTAAAAAAAAAAAAAAAACAATAAAATTTAGTAGAATAAAAGAATTGTATTGTAGAAATATGAAGTATATAATGCATAACAAGTATGAGAATTTACATGACATTATATCCTGCAAAGAAAAACTATTATAGATAAGCCAAAAGTGGACAGTTTGATAGTTAGGTAGTTTGACAAACAGTCGAATAGTTTCATAAAACTGTTTATGTCCATATAATTAACTAGGCTAATCCATGTTGTCTTAGTTAGGATCAACCATGAAATATAACTTAAGTAACATCCTTAAGAGGGCATGCAAGCCACGCAAAGCTTAACATTCATGTACAACTACTGTAGTACCAAGTAGTTAACCAAAATCGAAGTATCCAATTTTCCAACATACATAACATAATGTTTTATAGTTGCATATCATCAAAGGGACAAAGGGACCTTATGGACACCCACTTCACTTTATGTATCACTACCAATAACTTCTTCAAAGATTTTCTTCAGAGGGCATGATGCTAATAAGAAAAATGACAATGCCTAGAGATAGAAAAAACACCACAATGTTGCACACCATGAAGACTTTGAAAGAAGTATCCGCTGCCATTATGGTTTGGTCACTTTGTTGCCCTTTACTGGTTCTCTAAGTCCTTTTCTAGTTCTTGTGGTGGCTACAATAATTGTAATGTCAACTTGGAAGTTATGTTATTTTCTTTGGAGATAATGATGGTCGGTATGACGTTTTCTGGTTATAGAAAAATTATAGAGAAATAAAGATGAGATTGTGAAATTAGGGTTAGGGATTTTATTATATAAAATAATTTAATTAATTTAAATATATAAAATTAAATTAAAAAAAATATTAATTGTAATATTTAAAAAAATTTAAAATTATGATTGGACTCTGTACTTATTTTAAAAATCAATTGTTTTGAAACATTTGTTGATTGTAAAAACTATGTCTCTTCGTTGTGAGGATGATAGAGTTATTCAATCGAGTATGCATGTGTTCGAATTTGAGTTCTTTATACCGTTTGATTTAACTTTTTTAGGATTTAATTTTCCAAAGGATTGTGAAGAAAATAAGGTGATTGTTCTATACTTATTATTACTTAGGTGAAACACATGGTGTGTGCGGTTCATCTAAAATTTACTATTTCATACTACATTTGAAAAATCATTCGATATATCTTCTACTAATTTGGTTAAAGTGAAGAGGTTGATGAAAGAGGGTGTTAATAAACCAACTATTAGGGGAAGATCTTTGTCTGTTTCAATTGATGTTTTGCAACGTGCAAGGAGCCTTCTTGATAATCTAGACCTATAAAATTCCTTTATCTTATCTGTTGAGTCTCATGTCACCTAAAATTTAGAAAATAATTATATCTTTTTCTTTTTAATGGAATAGGCATGAACTTCATTATCTTTTTTTTTTACTATTTTATTTATAAGAATTGTTAATGTTCTAATTAAAATCTTGTATTACTTACTGTGTATCACTATATTATATTACTTATTATATATCATTATTTATTGCTTTTTCTATAAGAATTATATATATCATTATATTACAAACTTCACATTACAACTATTTTAAAATTTTGTGACACTATATAAAATTTTCAAATCATATAATTTAAAAGAGAAAATTAAAAAATATGGATCTATATAATATTAATTAATTTTGAGTTTACATTTTCAAAATTTATTGAAATGATTTGACATTGCTGTTAGTTAACTTAGAATTATTGTCAATAATATTAAATATGAATTTTATCAATATAATGTTCAGTCACAAAACGATCTAGCAAAAGACCTAATTATAAATAAGAGAGATATTTAGTTACTTAGAAAAAAAATTCAATTAAACTTCTGAAACAATCTTTTTCAATCATATTTTAAAATTTTAATTCTAGTTAATCTTTAACTAACTTTATGACAATCGATTGAATTTTTTAAATCTTAATTTAAATTTCAGTTTGATTTTTAAAATAACGAGTAAATCAAAAATAAAATGTTATATACCTTACCAATTTAATCCTAACCTGACCAGCCGTGGAGCCTAAACAGAATAGGCTCTAAGCCCTCATGCTGTCACGTTACTCTCTGGACAATTTTGTATTACTCGTTGGCATCTTCCATGTGGCCAAAGTGTATGCTAAAACATCAAAATTCACCCAACTTTAACAGGATACAACTAATTGAGAACACACCCACTTGCAGGTTTTTCAATTCAGACACGTTCCGTTGCCAAATCAGCACTTAGGTATCATCTAACTACAGTTAATGCAACCCTTCAACCCGGTTCAACTGGTGTTGATTCTTGATTCAGCAAAACCCCCTAATTAGTAATTGTGCTTCTCTTTATCATAATTCCAACAATGAGTTAAAATTAATTGATATAAACACGTCCAGCTGATTCCAAGACCGAGCCGCCGCAAATCGACTGCCACGTGTAATCAGACACTTGACGTGGCAAACACCCAGTGAAAGTCACAATCCTCTTACGAGATTATCACATGACACTGTACAAACACGTTGTAAATGCACAGAAAAAGAGAGAATTTCGCAAAGAACTTGAGTTCAGTGTAATATACGCAAAAACATTTTTTTAAAATATAAAAATTATATTATTAGCCAAGTAAATAAAAAATACATATATAAAAAAACAAACAACAAAACCAGAAGTGAGGTCTGGGGTTTCCAAGTTTGGGTAGAGTTTCTGTTATATTGACTCTCCTTCTGTTTCGGCTCTATATAATTCTCTGTACCAAGAAAATGTTCTATAATTAGCCAAAACACACTTTGAGCCTCCCCTCTGACTGTGAGGTCCCTCATGCCTTTGCCACAATTTCTCACACACACCATCAATCTTCTTTTGCGCCATCGCAGCTTCGTTTTGGGAACAATATAGTGATATTCATATACTCCTCAAACCACACCAGGTATTTTCGTCTTTCATTGGTGATCATCTACTTGCTTCTAACCCACTAGTAGCCTACGTGGGTATCCCTGAATTGTTTGTTTCAATTTCTCTACTTTTGTGTATTTTTGAATGATCATTTGTTTTTCTATCGAGAGCATTGAGTGTTCTTGTTTGATTTCTACTCAAATATTGTTAGCTTTCTTTACGATCATTCTCCTGGTTAGAGTACTCTCTTAAAACAATCTGTTTATGTAGCAGTTTTACAGGCCAACAACACGTTTCTTTGCCTCATCTCAACCAAAAGACTGATTCAAGAACTTGTTTTTTCGTTTATCTTCATATAAACTCAATTCAAGATCGTTTATATTCTTCATTGAATCCACAAGAATGATTCTGCTCGCTTACCCTCTTCCTATGTTCAGCAAAATAACGCGTAGCTTCCTTCCATTCTATGTTTGAGTAAATTCTAAAGGAAAGATCATATCTTCGGGGATGATCCTGATGAATCAGAACTTGAAGAACAGCTGATAAAGATGACGGAGATGGCGTACCAGCCGTATATTGATCCTGAATACGAATCACTCATTGAAAGAATTTATCCTCCCAGGTGATAATTCGTATACTTTAAATCTTAAGCTATAGCTAGCGATTCATAGCTTAACAGTGCTTCTGACAATGGTCTGTGTTGATGGAATTTATGAACTAGATGTTTAGCTTTTTGCTGGTTTTGGTTTTGCAGAGTTTGTATTGATAATGACGTATGCCAAGACTGCACACTTGTGAAGGTGAGATCTAATATTATATGATATAGTGGACATAATTATTAATTATATTGGAACCAAATTCCAATGAAACCCTGTTTGCAGATGATAAACATGGTTTAAAAAGCTTTTTGCTTTTCTACTTTTGGGTTTAAATACTCTCAGAAGACAGTACGTTTCCACATGTTGGAGATTCCACCCACAACAGCTATGATTATTGACCTATTATCCAATCCAAGGTTATCTATAATGGAAGAGATTAAGGATTCTGCAATACTAATGTGCAGTGACGTTCCATAATATATGATGTGTTAATTCCATAACGATGTGTTAACTATCTATTAGTAGCACATAATTTAGTAATTAGGATGGTTCCTTTCAATCTAGAGAAAAAGATGAGAGGTTGAGGTAGGTGGTTTCTCTGACCCACCGAGTGGAGAGCCACTAGAATTGAATATAGGGAAAGGCAAGGGAAAGATGAAGCAAAAGGAAGAAGAAGAAGCAGAAGAAGACTTTTAATGTCATCATCCAAGTTTCCTTTTGCTTTAAAGCAGTTTTGTGCATGACAAAAGACAATCAAACATGTGTAAGTTAGAAGACTTGAGTTCCCCATCCATGTTTGTTTCTCCATAACTTAAGTTAGTTCGCTTTTTGGGATCAATTCCTTTGCTGCAACCCAAAACAATGAATGATGTAATCTAGTTGAACCGGTAAAACCCCTAGAAACTAGAAGGGTCGAGCTAAAGTAGACCTAATTAATATTCAGCAGGGAAATACACGTGCAAAGTTGGTCTTATTATCAGTGCTTTTCCGTGACCAGAATCCAGAACGATGAAATCTTTTGAATGGTCTACACCTAATGCAAATTTGGTTCTCGTGGTGATGGCAGGTTGATAGTGCAAACAAGCACGGGATTTTACTAGCGATGGTTCAAGTTTTGACAGATCTCGACCTTGTCATATCAAAATCATATATTTCCTCTGATGGAGGATGGTTCATGGATGGTAAGTCTCCACGTCATGCTTGCATCACCCTCCATATCGAACTCATTCTTCTTTTTCAATATGAACGGGACCTGCTTTCATCTGGGTTGTGTTCTGTTCTTTATAATAATTTGAGTAACTTTTATGAGTCATCCATTAGAATTGCTGCTGTGCCTTATTCATGTGGGTTTGTTCTTATGGCAGTGTTCCACGTGACAGATCAACTTGGCAACAAGCTTACTGACGAAAGCCTCATACTTTACATTCAACAGGTCTCTCTCTCTCTCCTTGCATTACTGGACATATAACTGAATTAGACTTGTGAGAGTATGCACGTAGGCAAAGAGGAAGGAGATTGATCATAATTAAGTTCAATGGTTGGCAATTAATTGTTTCAAAGCGTTTGATTTAATAATTGAGTTACTATTAACTAATTCTAAATTATAGGTGAATAGATAAAGAATGTAATTGTTATTTTTAGGAATAGAATGTACGAGGAATAGAATGGAATGGGTATTACTTAATTTGATTTATTGCTAAAAATTTATAATGATGATGTATGCCAATATTTGGTTTGAAAGAATAAATTTGAGATGATAAAAAAACAATTAACAAAAAGACCAAAATATTCATTATTATTATTATATTATTATTATTATTATTATTATTAATTTTATAATAATAATAATAATAATAATAATAAATTATTGATAATAATCATAACAAGAATAACAATAACAATATTAATAATAATAGAGAGATAGATTGTCTTTACCTGTTATGTCATGAGAGATATCTTTAATTACTCCTAAAAATGTAGGAATAACTAAAATTGAGATTAGTTATGTAGTATGTTATTTTTTAATTAAATAAGGAAATGACTATTTATTAAAAATACATCAATAATAAAATAGCTATTTGATTCAACCAAATATGACATTTATAATTTTAAATTATTACAAAAAAATGATTTTTTTTAAATTTTATTTACAGGCACTGTGCGCGAATAGAAGAGGAGGGGCATCAAAGGAAATAGAAACGTGTGGCATCAAGAGACAAGTGAAGCCAAGGCATGTGTCGACGGAGCACACGGGCTTGGAGATAACAGGGACAGACAGACCAGGCCTTCTGTCGGAGATATCGGCGGTGCTCGCAGAGTTGCAATGCCACGTCACGGCGGCGGCAGCGTGGACCCACAACACCCGAACGGCAGGCATTATCTACGTGGAGGATGGTTTCCGTGGTGGCCCAATTTCTGACCCTAAAAGACTCGCCCAAGTGCAAGAACAGTTGGAGCATGTGGTTCAGGCCCATCATGCCATTGGAGAACGGAAGAGCGTGAGGCTCACTGCACCAGCCGCTGGCAGGACTCACACCGAACGCCGGCTTCACCAGCTGATGTATTCCGCCGTCGACTACGAGCCCTGTCAGGGATGCACAGGTCGCGGTGTTTCACACCGGAGCAGTTGCACCAAAATTCATGTGTCCATAGAGTCTTGCAAGGAAAAAGGTTACTCGGTGGTTAATATGAGGAGCAGAGACCGACCAAAGCTCTTGTTCGATACTTTGTGTGTTCTGACCGACATGCAGTACGTTGTTTTCCATGCAGCTGTCAGTTCCAAAGGCGCCATGGCTGATCAGGTAAGCTCTTAAATAGTAAGATTCTGGTGGAGTTTCATTCTTCTCTAAATGACTGGTGCGGCAGGAATATTTCATTCGGCAGAAAGATGGATGTACCTTGGACACAGAGTGCGAGAGAAGGAAGTTAACACAGTGTTTGATTGCAGCTATTCAAAGAAGAGTATCCCATGTGGGTACACATTCAATCCTTTAGTGTTTGTCACCATTAAATGTGTTAGCTGATGCATATGTTTTTGCAGGGATTGAGGTTGGATGTTTGCACAAAGAATCGAATAGGACTTCTCTCCGACGTCACTCGTGTGTTTCGGGAAAATGGGTTCTCGATATCCAGAGCTGAGATTGGTAGTCATGGTGACAAGGCAGTTGGTTCATTCTATGTTACAGATGCTTCAGGGTACGAAGTTAGTCCACAAACGGTGGAATTGGTAAGGAAGGAGATCGGTGGATCTGTTCTTGTAGTGAACAGATCACCTGGATGGACACCTAAAACTCCCAAAATGAGTACTAGCATTAGCAATGTAGATGAAGATAAGCCTAGATTCTGGATTGGAACACTTCTGTGGTCTAAATTGGAGAGGCTTTCTAGCAATTTCGGCTCCATTAGATCATAAAATTCCCAACTCACGAACTGTTCACTGAACTTGACCCTTGCTGTAAATAGGTGCTTCAGGGAAGTAAAATCAGTAGTTTACGTTTTATTGGCTGGTTAGGCTGTACACTTGCAAGATCATCAATCTACTCAGCCTGTTGTTTAGCGTTAAAATCTCCAATCAACAGAAGTAATATTCCCCAGAAACTAGGTTCACTAGATTAAGTCAAAATTGGTGACAAAAATTAGAACCGAGTAACGGCACTAAGGAGATACCATCCAATGAGTAAACACCTACTGTGAATCGTGTATTACCAACGACCCCCATTGACGTTTGACTTCACGCCCTGCTTAAATTGCATATCAAACCTAAGCCAACAGGGCTAAGAGTACTAGACTGTCAGGAAAACTTAAAATGCCAAACTACATAAAGTTCTCCTCACTGCAATTTTCTTGGCATTAGCAACTTTTCAATATACAGTATCTTCAGCATTCTAACTTAAGAAGTGAAATATGTTCCTATTTGTATAATGGGAATTCAAAAAACATTAAAGCAAGCATGTAAGCTCTTAAGTTTCTGTTGTATATGTATCATGCTAGAGAGGTGCAAAAACTTATCAGTAAACTGAGTGTTAAATTACAGGCAATAATCACAATCCTCCAATACATAGTTAGATTCCAATTTTGAGCTGTAAATATGATTCTCAATTTTTTTTATAGTTGGTTGATTCAAACTTTTGACTGTTAATAACTAATAGTAATTAAATGTATAACGTGCATAAGTTGATATAATAACTCACAGATTACATGAAAACAGCACATTAATGGTATGGTGATGAAGTCGTTACACTGTTGTAGGCATATTTCATGCTCACACTATCATCCAATTTACAAACAGATTTATGTACAAACATAAGGTTCCCAAGCCTAAATCTGACTAAAGAGACCATATGCAACCTATTTACAATAAGGTCGAAGCAAGATGGGATTAAGCTCTTACACTTTTATGGCATCATCAAATCACACCAACCTCATGAACATCAAGCCAATCATTAGATTCCTTGGAATCAGAGTAGCGAGCACTTACCTGCTCAGACCCAACATGTTTGATGCTAACAGGTTTAATGTCCTTAACTAAGTCATCAGAACTTCTGCCCAGTTGAACCCAATCACTGGAATCTTTTATGGAGGTATCAGAACTAGAACTCACTTTCTTGTAAGTAACAGGCACATCACCATCATCATCTTCAAGATCACTGAATGAGACATCCTCATCATTGTTGAGTGATACCATAGTATCATTGGCACCAACAGTTTCTGAAATTTCATCTTTCAACCAATCATCAGCATCATCCTCAAATTTCTCATTCAAAATCCTAGAAGAGGAAGATGATGGAAATTGTTGCTGCGAAGCCTGATTACATCGCTGTTCCTCAACCACTGCCTTGTCAATAATTTGTATTTCCATACTTTGGACAGGATGCTTATCAGTTTCTATTTCCTTAGCAGCATTGGAAGAGACTGCTTCACTGCCAGTTGCCTTAGTCACAATGACAGAAGGTATTACTTCACTGCAAACTGCCCTGAGTGGCAGAGATTCAGAATCAACACAACTGGGCACGGACACAGACTCTTCAGGGTATAAATCAGAAACTTCTTTCGACGTGGAAGTATCAGTAACTGACAAGTCAGGTTCAAACTTTGCTTTAGCTCGTTTCTGCAGTTCATGTGACAACATTGCTCTTGCTTCCATTATCTGCATCACAAGATCAAGATCAGACTTAGCAACTTAATCAATCAAAATAAAGGGGCAGCTTCTTTTATAAACATGGCTTATGACTCCATTATTAAAGAGTTCCATACATTGGACATATAGAACAATATGTATCTAAGGTAGTCAAAGTTTCTAAATTCAAAAAATTTCCTGAAAGCAAAGTACAATAAACAGTATGAAATGACAATCATATGGCTTTGAACTTTAGCTCTTACATTACACAATAACACAATTTCCCAACCCACTCAAGTTCGGTAAAGAGATGGATATAAGCATGAGGCCAAACAGAAAATGACCCAAACCATAGAGCAGATACATATTAGATGTTATCAGCAGTTTAAAACCTATAATACAAGAATTCCCAGGCTAAACTATTCTAACGATCAGAATTAGAATCTCATTCCATTTAAAGCCTTCCACTCATTTTATAAACCTCAAATACTAAGCAGCAAGCAAAGTAATGTCACCATAGCGAAAGAGACACTTAATTTGTGCAAATTCAGACTACGGAATGCAAGTCTCTGTCTTTACTTAAAAAGGATGTCTTTGGCTGATAATTATGTTATGAACCCAGGTATGTGATCTAGTTTGAATCGGACTAGACCGTCCGGAGTGCTCTTTCTTACCTCTAGACTTC
>JANJEY010000234.1:64492915-64510791 GCA_024703695.1 Erythroxylum cataractarum | reverse complement strand
TCCCTAAGATTGTCAAATTCTGGACTGAAGTTATGTTAAAGTTCAGTTTCGGATTTTGTGCAGGTCAGTTAGTAATTTGGCCATAACTTCTTCGTTTTAGATCCGAATTGAGCGCCGTCAGTGGCGTTGGATTCGTAAGATCGAGAGGAACAATTTTTAAGAAGAAAGTTTGTCCAAATTATTTCGTTAAGTTGCCCTAAATCAGATCGCAAGCTATCAGGTAAAATGTTGGAAGATTGCTTAAATGAGGGGCATTATAGTCTTTTCCCTCATTTTAATGAGGTGGCATAAAACACAACCCATGAAGCTTCTGGAATTCACGATAGTCAGCAGAAGAATAAGAAAGAAGATGAATAGAAAGAAAAGAAAAAGGAGTTTACGAAAATGAAAAGAAGAAGAGAGGGAGATGATTTCGGCTATCCAAAGGGAAAGAAGAAGAAGAAAAACGTGAAGACCTTTGGAGTTCTTAGGGATTCTCGAGAAAGCCAAAGGAAAGAGGAAGAGTTGTCTTCCATTTGAGCCAAAGGAAGAAGAAAGTCGTGGGTCTCTTATTTAAGGCAAGAGTTTCGAAATTCCTTGGATTTATAGTTAGAGTTTTGTTTCTTCTTGATTACAAAGGTGATTTGAAGAGTTATTGATGAGAGAACAATGAAATGAAGAGCTTTGGAAGCTAAGTATAAAATCTGATTTTTCGTGGGTTTGTATAGGTTAGAAGATTTTCGAAAGTTTGTTAGTTATTTAGATAGATTGTGATGATAATGGTTTAGAGAAGGCATGGGTAGGGTGTTGTTGAAGAAATGTCATGTTTTCTCCATTCTATAAAATTTCAACATGTGTATCAATTGTGAATTTATGGTTTTATTGTTAGAATTTGCTATCTTTGGGTTCTTGTATGCTTGATGAAGATTTATTGAAGTTGGAGAATTAAATGGTGTAGAAAAGCAGGAAAAAAGGAAAAGAATGGAGGCTAAAAAAAAAAATTTCCAGCATATGTCTTTGTTGTTAATTCATAGTTTTCTTAGAGTTTTGCCTCTCATGTTATAAATGGTGATTGAAGAATGATTAAGGAAGGTTAGATTAGGTTTATTGTAAGTTGTTCAATTCTTACAAAAAAAATTCCAGCATAGTGGGGTTAGTAAATAGGTGAGAATTTTGCATTTTTTGCTCAACATGGTGGCTTGAAGTGTGATTTTGAAGGAAAGGGAAAGTTATGTAAGTTTAAATGGAAGTTGGTGCATTCTTTTAAAATTTCCAGCATAGGTTATGTTTGATAATTCATGGTTTATGTTAGAGTTTTGTTCTCCTTGCTTAATATTGGTGGTTTGAGGTGGTTTGAGAAGTGATTGGTGAAGGAAGAAGGAAAGAACAAGAAAAGAAAGAAAAAGTGAAAAAAATCAGCATAGTGTAGGTGTCTTTAAGGTGAGATTTTCGAAAATAATGCATGAATTTGAGAGAGGTTATGGTTGGTATAGCTTGGAAAAGGTGTTGGTAAAGTTAGATAGTGTTTAAGTTAAGTTTTTGTCAATCTTGAAAAATTCCAGCATTGGTCATTTTTGTTAATTCACGGTTATGTTATAGTTTCATGTTTAAAAATGGTGGAAAGAAGAGACCTTGTTGGTGGAGGAGAGGTGAATCAATTAGAATTTGCTAGGAAAGAAGAGAGCATATGACCTTAAAGTTTTGTCACGTGTAAGAACTCATGTTGTTGATTCATGTTGCTAAGGCTTTAAAGAAGCATTTGAAACATCAAGGAAGAGAAGAGAGGAAGAAAGTGTTTGGTAAAAAGAAAGAGAAAAAAAAATCAGATTTGGTGTGGTGTCTATTAGGCATGGGAATGTTGAAAATAATTGATTAAATTGAGAAAGGTATGGTTGTTCTAATGTAGGAAAAGTTATAGGTGAGGTTTGGATGGTTGAAAGTCAAGTTTTGCATTCTTTAAAAATTTCAGCATTGAGTTCTCTTGTTAAATTAGGATTATTTTGTTTGATGAAGATGAATTGAGATGATTAGAGGAAGAGCAAGGTATTTGGACCAATCCTAAAGCTTAAGGAAATTCAGGTGGGTAGTGTATTTATATTTGAATTATAAGTTATACATTCAAGAAAGTGAAAGAAGGTTTTCAAGTTTTATGATTTTCAAATGATTTGAAAAATGGAGATACTTGTTTCGTTATTATTTATGAACGATTTTGAAAAAAAAAAAATGATTGAAAAAGGCAGGTTTTCATTTTTTTAGGAAAAAACAGAAACCAAAAATAGGAAACGGAAATAAAAACAACAACAGAAAAATAAAAGTGGAACCAAACGGCCCCTAAAATAATGACAAAATTTGCATCATAGCATGATGATGTGGAACTTTAAGCATCAAATTATTAATAAATGAAATCAACTTTTAAAGAATTATTAGGTCCAACAAAATGCTTCGGATCTGGAACAGTCTGCGCATAACTCAAGATCGATAAGCTTTTAATTCAATCTGTTAGGTGAAGTTAATGAAGATGGCGAACTTTGTGATGTAACTCAAGTCCCGAATCAAAGGTCTTCTCAGCGTTACCCATTACCAGGAACTGATCCTCTGTTCCAAAAATGATGTACCTATTCTGTCTCAATGCATCCCACCCATTTATTTGTGTGGATCCTACACAAATAGATGGATAGGATGCATTGGAACAGAATAGGTACACTATTTTTGGAACAGAGGATTTGAAGTGTCATTAGCAACTATTGGATGATCATGCATATTTAATGTTCATGCCAAATAGTTTACAATATCACGGTGAATATCTCTGTGGCAGCCCAAAAAAATCAGCTTTTCATTGAATTACTCGGACTTTGCAAGCAGAAAAACAAGACCAAGTGCATTTTTCTTTTTCCATTTTCAGTATTGGTGGTAAATATGGTTGCATATACATTGTACGGCCCCTATATTTGCAATTTCAAATCCTGTGAGCCTCGATCCCATGGTCAGAGACAGCAGGAAATTTACCCAGACAGACAAAAACTAGATCGCATGGGGAAGGTTTGTGTTACCATCTCCAACAAAAGATTCCTCGCCATTGCTGGAAACAGAAAAGTTGAAGCATTAAATTACAATATATTTTAAGAGGATATAGGGGCCAAAAATATGATTAATTTAGTGACAACCTTAGATAGCTCAGAGCCGACATGCGGTAGAGACATGTGAACACCAGGATATGCAATCCAATGGTGTAGAAAAAAGCAAAAGTACGCGCATACCTGCAATTTAGGGTCTCATTCAGAAGAAAGAGAATTTACAAACAACACTTGTTCACTGCAACAAGAGTATTATCTTGCTGAAAATAATAAAACCGTACATGAAGCATAAAGTCAAAAAAACGACTACAGGATCGAATGAACTATGAGCGGTAGACAAGAAAGATAAAACTAAAAAAGTATGCAAGAAAACAGAACAACACGGGAACTGAAAAGGAAAAATAATAAGATGCCTAATTATGACGAGTGTAAAATACCACTAAAACCTAGGTAAGTTGTATACTGAGAAAGTTGTTTTTTGTAAGAGCAAAGTGGATGTAGTCCGAATGGGTATCAAAAAAACACCCATGTTGTGTTTAAACTAATGTTAAATTGCTTTTTATTTTAAACAATTTACTTTAAAGAAACCACGTGGACACTGATGCGGACACATCCAGGTTAGGTGAAGTTGTCCTAGTAGTAGGAGTTTGTTGACCCCTAAAAGCTATATTTGAGATAAATTAAACTACTGTAAGGAGAGAAATAAAGAGAAAGAATCCAGTATTGACAAATGCTAAGTTCACATTTCTATAGAATCACTAATAATGCAGAGCACTTCTCTAAGACGGAAGAAAAATAAAGTGAAGGAAATCCAGTCATACTTGTTACCAAGAAGGAAGCGTCCACTGCTAAGTGTGATTCTATCTCTGATACCCAACTCCTTGTACCTTTGATCCCTTTCCTGATTAACAATGTAAAAAGTTAATAATTGTAAGTGGTGTGAGCGCGTATATGACATGCAAAAAGAACCCTAAAAGTTCCAAATGAACATAACAAGTGGGTAGGGGACATTTAGATGGAAATTATATACATTTATTTAACTTTAATTGTTCATACTTGAATATTCTACAGAAAACTTACAAAAGACAGAGTGACAGCAGACCTGAGGCCTTAAAATGCAATAAAATTGCGTGACTGGCGATCATACTAACCTTTTTTGAAAATGCTGCAAATGGATTTATGTCATCTTCATATATCTTCTTGTACTTAGACTCAACATCCGAGATAAAACCACTTTCTAGATCCTCGTTGTGCTGCAATTCATCATATGGCGGGCAAAAGTTTTCATACACCCAAAGCAATTAGGAAATACAACCCCAATTAGAAAATGGAAATCCAAATAAAACACCTTCTTCGATCCTCTTGAAACTACTTTTTCATGATTGTAGTCCTGCACATAACGTATTTTTCCGTATAGTTTGACGTTGTCAGCCTTTGTTTTCTCCAACTCCGCCGTTAGTTGACCTATCCTCTCCTTCAATTGCCTTATCTCCTACAAATTTTAAGGTTTTCACTTTTATCCACAAGCTTAGGATCTATCCAGATGAATACGCACTATGACACACAGAATATGCAATCCATATAACAGCAAAAGAATGACATTACCTCCTCTGTCTCTCGCAATCGTGCCCTAAATCGATCTCTTTGATTGCATATAACCTTAAGCATTGAGCTTTGATCTTGTTCCGAGGAAACATGTTTATGCTCTACATGCTGCACCGCAAGCTAAGTAACAAATTGAAGTATTCAGAGAAGAAATGGAACTCAGGAAAAAGAAATTTTGTGGAGTTCGAACAAACATTGAAGACTATTCCAAAGTTAAACAGCACTGTCAACACAAAACTTTGAATGCAATATGGACATGGAAATTGCAAGGGAAACAAAAATTATTTGATAAGAATATATGATGAGTGTAGCAAATGATAATATCACTTCTTAAAAGTTACTGCTTGACCAATGTTTTTATCAGCATCTTTTCTCTCAGAACTGTACCAGCATGTATTTAACCTTCCCACAATTTTATTGAAAAGTCTAGGCAAACAGGTAACAGGACCCGGCTACATGTGAATCACAGAAGTAATAAACGGACTGTGGCCATAATTTACTTCTTAAAACTTTGCCACTGGAGCATATACATGGTTGCTGACTTTGTTGCCGATGTAAATGATAGCAAAAGAGATTTACCTCAGATTGCTCTGCACCTCCAGACTCTGAAAGATCCCAATCCTCAAACAGACTGCCTTTTCGATCTTTAGAGTTATACCCCTGCATCAAGTAAAAGAATTGAATTGAAATTTGTGCACTTCATTTGTAGTGATGTGTTATTCCTATTTGGTTTATTTCTTTGTCTTAGTTATTCATTTTCCTTTTTGCATGTAGGGTGTAGGATTTGGAGGGTAGTATTTCCTTTTCCTTTTTTTTGGCATGTGCACAGAATATGCAGAATAAGATGCCATGATGGAATAGGGTTTCATAATTATTTGCCTGCTTATTTTTCAGGAAAACTGTATGTGTGCAGGCAAATAAACGTGATCGTGCACATTAATGTGTAAAAAATTTGCACTTTGGTCCAACAAATCATTTTTGAGGGTTGATGTGGAAGATGCATTTGTGGGGAAGAAATATTTAAGAAAATCGGACAAAGTAAGAGAGTGATCGAAGGTTAACAGATTGGTAAGTTTGATTTGCAACTATTTTTCTTTCCATCACTACTATTTAGCAAAAGTTTATAATTTCAAAAATTTTGTTTCAATAGGAGACTAAATTAGATGGATTCTATTCTAGTTAGGATAATTATTAAATTATATGGATCCTATAATCTCTACAATAAGTCCTAATAACTCTCACTGTTACACCTATTTAAAGGGCATATTTCTATTCAATAAGACAGTCAAAAACTTTAGCAGAAAATCTAGAGGGTCTGTCAAGGATGGCTATTTTTCTTTCGTTCAGCATAGGCAAGTCTAGGAAGGAAGTGAACATCAATAAAGGAGGAGGACAACACTTCCCTGTGAGTCGGCCCATGACCAAATCCTACGCTAAGTCCCACATCAATTTGGTACCAGAGCCACCGGTCATGGATGACTCCTTTGATCTGTCAAATAAAATAGATGTGTTTATGAAACAACTGGAGCAGCAATTGGCAAGGTTAGAAGAATGGCAGAATGCTCAGTTTGTGCAGCTATTGCGGGCTATTCACATACAAAATTAGCAGGGGAAGGCTGGCAGCGGCAACCACACCTACACAAAGAGGAGGGTTGACAAAGTGTTATGAACCCAGGTATGTGATCTAGTTTGAATCGGACTAGACCGTCCGGAGTGCTCTTTCTTACCTCTAGACTTCGCAATTTTGGACTCAACGGGAGTTACCTACCGTGGAACTCAAGGGAGTTTCCTACCAAAAGATTCTGAAAATTTGCTTGTCTTTTATTCAATGGAAAACGCCTCTTATAGAGAGGTTACAAAGCTAGGAAGTAACCTGATCCAATAAGAACTCCCTACTAACCTAACCTGGTTTGATAAGGACTCTCCTAATAACTGTGAAACAAATAACCGAACTTGCTAACAAGAATCCTAACTAACCCAAATAAAACAATTAAATAAATCAAGCTAACCAAACTAGAATTATGCTGCTCTATTCTTACGACTATATCCTTTGCCAATAAAGGCATCGGCCATAACAAATTATATCTGTTTCTCCTGTGCCCGTGTGAGGATTGAGGAATGCTAAACCTAATTGCTAGTAACTGATGGTTTCATCAACAGTCCCAACAATAGAATACCCATCTGAAGAGGATTCAACAATTGGTAACTACACAAAAAAATCTGAGATGACTTAAGTAATGCAACATACTTGGGGAGTTGACAATAGTAAGGCATCCTCTTTGCTGAGCCTGGGGTGCAAAAGTACAAAGTAAATCTTCCAAAAGCCGCTTTCACTCATGTAGCCCGGGCAAAGCTCAATCCTCAGGGCACCTAGTCTAGGTGCGAGACGTTCAACAGCCAAAGCGTGTTCTTGTTGCGCATCGGACATATCAAGATCTGAAATGGGAACATTAATTCACCAATATAAACAAACTCTATAATAATACAAACGTACGACATTGAAGTAAAATTCAACTCATTCAAGATCTTTTCTAAAATTTACCCTCAAAATCAAGGTCGTCGGGGAGAGGAAAATCGAGCCAGGTCTCGGGATGCGTAGAAATATCATTAGCGAAGGCAACCACCTCCTCGGTCACACCGACTACACTTCCAATCAAATCCTCGTCGGCTTCCGACCCAAACTGCAGCAAGTTCGACGCGATCTTAGTGACCTCCGACACAGTCTTGTTACTCGAAAGCTTCGTGATTTCGGATTTGAATTTTCCTCCAATCTCCGCGAAATCGCTGCGCATTCCTGCAATCAGATCATCATCAACATCCTCATTGGAATCCTCAGGGAGCTTGTGACCCTGGGGCGGAGGAGCGAGGAAGGAAGCAACGCCCCAGAATTGGCGCGTTAGGGTTTTGGAGAGCTTGGAAAGGTCTTCCTTGACGCCACGCGGAGTCGTAGACGACGAATCAGAATGCTGATCACCTTCTGATTTTGACGGCGATTGGACGGTGTCAACATTAACAGGGACCGCGTCGCCGTCGCCGTCCCCATCATCGTCGTCGAGTTTGAGAGAGTTGGCAATTGACCTGGCTAGCCATGACATGGCTTCCTTCCTTTCCTATCCGGCTTCTCCGTCTCTTTTAAGCAAGTTATACATAGCATATACGATGTCGTTTGCTCACGCTCGTGCGGACATCAAATGGCTTGTCGTTTGGGTTCCTCTGGAAACCTGCCTCAACTAGGCTTATCTTTCAGGCTGAGCCACCATCAGGCAGCTATGCTACTTCGGAGCCGCCTATTCGCGTTGTTGTCGTCACCTCCTTTGTCCCAGCCTTTCAAAACTCGTCTTCCGTTTACTATCTCCCATCAGTTTTCTACTCTCGAGTTTTCTAAGCCCAACTCGAGCCGGACCCGCCATGTCTCGGCCTCGAATACCACCAAACCGGCGATGACTCCAGTTTTCCGGACTCCGCCTTTTGTGCCTCCGGGGATTGAAACGGAGGAGGTGACGGAGGAGATGTTACTGCCCGGGTCGAACATTGTTTTGGGGCCTTATGCGGGTCATGTTCAGATTAAGGAAGTGGAGTTTGTGAAGAGCAGTGCGAGAGCCAAGGACTGTCCCAGAGATGAAAGACCCGAGTTTGCTATTCTGGGTCGCTCTAACGTGGGCAAGTCTTCACTTATCAATGCTCTGGTTCGAAAGAAAGAAGTTGCTCTTACGTCTAAGAAACCAGGTCTTTACTGATTCAGTTCTTGAGTTATTAGAAAGTTGCAACCTTTGCTTTTTTTCATTTATTTTGATTTAGTATTTTTTTCGGGTGCAAATGACTAACACTGTTGTGATGTTATGGCAGGTAAGACTCAGTTGATAAATCATTTCTTGATCAATAAAAGCTGGTATATTGTGGATTTGCCTGGTTATGGGTAAGTATGCCATTGCCTTTTCCTTGGCTTAGCTTTCTCGCGTGCCTATTTGGAGTTTCTTAATTGGTCTGTTAACATGCCTGAAATTTTGGAGCTTGCTTGTAATTGTTGGGGGTTTCTTCGGGATGTACAGCTTAAAGAAGTATCCTGTTTTCATAGTTTACTTCAGTGGAGTTTGTTAGTTCGTATTTCTAGTTAACATCTACGAATTTTCTATTAATCAATATCGAAGTTGAGAACTTAATGAAACATTACTTGTCTTTAGAGTGGTGATCTGTTTTTAGGGAAATCCCTTGATAAAGGATTCACATCTTTATGTTTGCATCCAGATGTAGGGTTTATGAACATGTGAAAATTTCTATTGCCATCGTCCCATGTAGAGTGATATGTAAATTTTCAGCAAAATTTCATTGGTTCTCCCCAAATGTATAACCAAATGGCAAAGACCTCTGAATTGAGATGAATTAAAAGAGAAGAAAGAGGAAAACTTATAAGCATGTTGCGTGCATGTCAGGGATGATTTAGGACTCCAAAGATGTGATCCTGGGCCATATCCGTATCTGTTTCCTTGAAAGACAAGAGGTTATTGGTTATAGCTGAAATTAAAAGAAATGCATTAATTAAATGTTGCTTTTGTTTACTCATGTACAATAAGTTTGAAAGGCTGGAGTGAGTTAGACAGTACAAAATGAAGTACAAAACTTCATATTTGTTTTTGCAGTCGCCAGTTCTCCAGCATTTGTGTTTGAATTGGAATAAGTTGGTACTATTAAGTTCATGTCTCCAGGCTTTTTATCTGTCAACCATCATCCACTTTCAAGTTGATGATCCGAGATGCATGAATTGTCTTCTTCAACAAGCTGATGATCACATAAAATTGTCCTAGTGAATAATGCCTGTGTTTAATCTGCATGGTTATGTTTGATATCGTTTGAAACATTGGATGTTAGTTGTATTTACAGAGATCTCTCTTCACGCCATACACGAGGTTGTAGAAAACCATTTCCTTCCAAAAAATTGCCAGTTTTGTTTAAATTATGAAAGAGAATGGTAGCCAATACACTATGTTGCACATGATTGTTTTTTATCAAGCAGCCACTTTGGTTGGAGTTTGCGTACCTACTTATGTTTGTGTGGGATCATTCTTGTTCTAACATTATGAGAACCATTCCCAAAAGCTAGCTATCAATCTTTGAGAATTTGAGACGATATTGCCCAATATTGGAATATACATACTTCCTATACTGAACTCGAGGCTATACCTTAGATTAGGTCATTACGCATTAAGTATACTAGATGCTTATACAACTAGAAGTAACTCTGATTAATTTATGGAATGGTTGATGCCATGTGAGTATCTGATTTGAGTTTGTTAACCACATATTTCCAAGTTAGAAGGATAGAGTATATTCCATGTGATAATTCTAAATGGCTCTGTGTACAGTTTTGCTAAGGCCTCAGATTCTGCTCGAATGGATTGGTCCTCATTTACAAAAGGTTACTTTTTAAACAGAGAAACCTTGGTTGCTGTCCTACTTCTTATTGATGCTAGTGTTCCTCCCCAAAAGATTGACCTAGATTGTGCAAATTGGCTTGGACGCAACAATGTATATTACTCTCTTTTTGGATTTTGTCCTCGGATAATGCCTGTGCTCTCATTTAAACGTCTTTGGTGCTAGTCTTGATTCCGCATTTTCCACCTTTTTTTTCAGATACCAATGACTTTTGTGTTTACGAAATGTGACAAAATGAAGGGAGGGAAAGGGAAAAGACCGGACGAGAATATCAGGAACTTTCAGGAGCTAGTCGGACAACACTATCGCGTGTATCCCCCGTGGATAATGACTAGCAGTATCACCGGCTTGGGCAGAGATGAGCTTCTCCTACATATATCTCAACTAAGGAACTACTGGGATCAATGAGTTCTTTATCAATGCGAATGGCCGATGATTTTCATGTTGTAAAAGGGTACCTCAGCGTCTGAACTGTGATGCTAACAGGATTTTGTATTACTCTATTCCTGGCTCTTTTTATACCTGCCTGGGCACAGTGTTTATCGTGATACAGAACGCTTCGTTGAAATATAAGACATGCCACTCTCCATGTGTATAATAAATAAGATCTTGGTCGCCTGTAAAAGTTCATCTTAAATTTTGACTCTGTTCCACTTTCGGTAGCTTTTGCTTATATGCTTTACAGTACTCTTAGGCTTCTAATTGCATGGTCAAATGAAAGTAACGATCTTTGTTTTCTTTTAATATTTTAGTTTGTCACTTGAAACATTACTTGTTACTAACAAGCTTATTTTTTATATCAAATATAGAACAATGAGCAAAGTCATTCTTATTATTCTAACAAACTCGTAACCAACAGGGCCACGTTGGGATTTATTAGTATTAGATTTTAATCCTATGACTGTTTACGGCTTAACCGGAGATCAGTTGATGCTTGACTGCAGTGTTCTACCAGACAAAACCAGGCCATATTTGGAGAACAGAAATTATATATAAAAAAAAAGTCGGTATAAGCATAAACTAAAGAGCTGTGCTTTGCTCCAAACTGGAAAGAGTTCCAGGACTCAGCAAAGTAAAAGAACACCAATCACGAGAGGACGGTGAAGGCTTCAACTCGAATGAACTCGACCCAATTCCGCTACCCGATGCCTTGTAATCAACTACATTTTCAGACAGGACCAAGTCCTGATTCAATGCAACGAACGGTGATGATTTTGCCATCGAGGTCTTGACAAGCTGAAGTGGCTCAGCCCGAGTGACGCTGTCGGACAATGCAACTGTGCCGGCGATATCCAGTGGCGGCGGAGCTACGTTGCGGAGCCGCTGGGACACCTGTGGTCCTGTGAGTTTCTGGACAAGGTCCCGGAAGTTCACAGGGTCCACCTGGTACACTCTAGGTGGTGTTGGCGGCAACGGAGCGATCGGTTTCTTCCAGGGTTTAACCTGTGGTTTACGGATCGAATGCAGTGAGGACATGAAAGACTTTGCTGTCTCTTCTGGGTATTCTGTTAAGTGCAATGAAGAGGAAGACGATGAGAAATAGATAGAGCTAGAAGAATGAGCCTTCATTGTCAAAAGACTCACAACCTGGACTTGTTTATTTAGTTGCAGATAAAAAAGACTGCTACTTTTCATTTATATGGAGAGAAGATCTAAACACGACAAGAAAAAGTATGCTAATCAACCAAGCGGTGAGGTTGTTGAAGAAGAGAACAGAAACAAATTCAAATAGTTCTGTTTGATGATAGCCGTCGGACGACGTTTGTGCTTACATCTACAATTTTTGACCACTCGTTTTGGTTGCGGACGGATCTATCCATTATGGGGATTAGTTTATTTTCCAAGTTTTGGTGCTATGTGTCATTATTTAATAGAAGTGACGTGTTACAACGTAGTCTGCCATTGAACGGACCAGAACAAGGTTCCAAGTCGTGGGGTTGAAGACATCTGCATTTAGCAAGCAAGAGGTTACGTATGCACTCGTCATGTTCAACCATATCTGACGTCTTCCGAAACTTTGGTGTCAGCAATTCGGACCGAGCAAAAGTGTTACGCGATTTACGTAGACCAACAATGTAGTGGGTTTTTCGGGCTCCAGGTTACATAGAAAAACATCCAAGATTGATGGATAATGTCTTACGATTCCTGACAGATTTGCCCTAACTATTGATGAGTAATTGTAGCAGTTTTTTTCAGAGATAACGCAGGTAACCATGAGGGGTGTCGTGGTGGTAGCTCAACTCTGCCCCTTAACTATGTGGTTGGGAGTTCGACTCCCACTCATGGGAATGAAACGTTCCTCGTGGCCAGCCATTTACCACTTAATGCGAGCTCCCGTGGCGAGTCCGGATTAGTCGAACACCCACGTGATGTCGGAAATCGGATGTTTTACACCACAAAAAAAAAAGTACGCAGAAATTTTTGTAGAAATTTTTCAGCAAATTTCATATCGAAGTAGTGATGATCATATGCACGATTGGAGTTTAAAACATTGCCCGATCGAGATGAAATTTTAACCGGAGATAATTGACATCTTAATCTACATTCTGAGTCGACATCCTAATCTACAATCTGAACGATAGATATCGGATTTTGACAATTAGATATAGTAATAAATTTCGTAAGGTTGCTATTATTTTTAGTTAAGTTTTTCACATGCTTTATTATCTATTTTGGAATTTAGTATTTTTGTTGATTGTTAAAGGTCATATCTCAATTGTGTTCTCGCTGAATATTACACGCTACTTTTGATTGATAGTGGAGTTTTAGAGCTAGACTTACAAGTCCCATAGTTTTTCCTCTTCACATTGGAGGGGTTTTCTAGGTAAAAATCGTTGGTGTTCTTTTGTTTGCATTTTGTGTGTTTTGTTGCTTGCTTTAAGAAACCTCGTTTCCTCCTATCAGAGTGATATGAGAGCAATTTTTTGATTTATTAGAATTATGGAGGTTAATACAAGTAGGGTGATATCTTTAAATGACATGAATTATCACAAATGGAAGGGTGTGATGAAAGACCTATTATTAGTTAAAAGTATGCAACTACCTTTGTTTGCTTTGGAGAAGTCGAATTCTAAATTTGATGAAGATTAGCAATTTGAACGTGAACAAGTTTATGGTTATATTAGACAATGGGCGGAAGATAATGTTTTAAATCATGCTGCTAATGAAACACATGCTAGAACACTATGAAATAAACTTGAACAGTTGTATGCTTCTAAGATCGAGAATGATAAGTTGTTTTACTCAAGCTACTAATGCAATTGAGATACACTGAAGGTACACCTATATATCTTTGAACATGTGAATGAGTTTCAAGGTATTTTTGATCAGCTATCTAATGTGGGAGTAAGATTTGATGACGAGATTATTGGATTGTGGTTGTTGAATACTTTGCCTAATTCATGGTAGATATTTTGGGTCTCACACACTAATTTTGCCCCTAATGGTGTTATGTCTATGGACTATGTGAAGAATAGAATTCTCAACGAGGAAGTGAGAAGAAAAACTCAGGGTTCATTGTCATTGCAGACTGAGGTTTTGGTTGCAAAGCAAAGGGGGAGATAGAAAAATAGAAGTCATCGTGATAAAGGCAAAAGTATAAGCAAGTCCAAGTCAAAATATAAGGATGTTGAGTGTCATCATTGTCACAAAAAAGGTCACATTAAAATTAACTGTTACAAGTGTAAGAATGAAAATAAGAGCAATGGTAACAAATTAAGAAAGTATGAAGATGTTAGTGTTGATCGAGTTGCCACCACTACAAATGAAGATCTAGTTATTGTTTTTGATGATTGCGACATTAATCTAGTTTCTTCTGATACTAGTTGGGTGGTTGATACTGGTACTACAGTTCATGTTACTTCCAGGAAGAAACTCTTTACTACCTACATTGTGAGTGAGCTTGGTTTGCTGAGGATAGGTAATAATGGTGTGTCCAATGTAGTTAACATGGGTGATGTTTGTTTGAAGATAAGCAATAACTCTAAACTACTCATTAGAGATATCAAACATGTTTTGGATGTTCTTTTAAATTTGATTTCCATTAGAAAACTTGATGATGACGGTTACAATAACTTCTTTGGTGATGGTGGTTGGAAGCTTAGTAGAGGGTCCCTAGTTATAGATCGAGGAAAGAAGTTGAAGACAAATTTGTATTTGATACAAATTTAATTTCAAATGACACTATGAATTTGGTGGAGAAATATAATTCATTTGAGTTGTGCCACAAAAGGTTAAGTTATATTAGTGAAAAGGGACTTCAAAATTTTGTGATGAAGAATGTTCTTCTAGGGTTGAAGAGTGCTTGTTTAGATAAGTGCTCTCAGAGTTTTGAAGGAAAGCATAATTGAGTGTCTTTCAAGACTAATCCTCCCCACCGAATGCCAAATATGTTAGATTTGGTGCATTTAGATGTTTGTAGTCCATTAAAGGTAAATTCAATTTCCAGTGCATATTATTTTGTCACTTTTATTGATGACCATTTCAAGAAATTGTGGACTTATACCTTAAAGACAATGGATTAAGTGCTTGATAAGTTTAAGGAGTTTCAAGCTTTGGTTGAAGGGCAAACTGAGAAGAAGTTGAAGTGTATATGGATTGATAATAGAGGTGAGTATTGAGGACCATTTGAAGAGTATTACAGGCAATAGGGAATTAAACATCAGAAGATACCTATAAAGATCCCTCAGTTGAATGGGTTGGTTGAGAGAATGAACAGAACATTGATGGAGAGAGGAAGATGTTTGCATGCAGATTTGAAGCTACTAAAATATTTTTGGGTTAAGGCTTTGTACACTGCCACTTATGTGGTTAATCTAACTCCTACTATTACTTTGTAGGGTGATGTTCCAGAAAATGTCTAGACTAGTAAAAATATCTCTTATGATCATTTAAGGATATTTGGTTGCAAGGCTCATGTTCATGTTATAAAAGATGAGAGGTTAAAGTTGGATGCTAAAGCTAAACAATGCATCTTTATTGGCTATAGCAAGGATGAGTATGGTTACAGACTTTATGATCATGTTACGAAAAAGTTTGTGAAAAGTCATGATGTTATGTTTCACAAAGACCAAACCATTGATGATATTGAAAAGGTAAAGAAAAGTGATTCTCATATTCAGAGTGACCTTACAGTTTCTAATCCATCTCCTGTGTCACAGTTGCCTATTAGAGTTAGTGGAGTAGTTGAGACTGATATGTAGCTTGATGACCTTGTTGATGACCAATATGATGGCTACTTGCATAATCCTATATATGATACTGATAATGGTAAACCTACTACAACAGATCCACAAAAAGCCACACTTAGAACGTCTACAAGAGTTAAACAACAGTTTACCTAATATCCCCAAGATGAGTGCGTTCTCTTGACAGGCGGGGGAGAGCTTGAATGCTTTGAGGAAGCTATAGAAAGTGTAGACAAGCAGCAATGAGTTTATGTTATAGAGGATGAGATGAAGTCCTTGCACGATAACAACACCTTTGAGTTAGTGAAGTTACCAAAGGGTAAAACGGATTTGAAGAATAGGTGGACTTATAGAATGAAGCAAGAGGAAGGTCCTTAAAATAAAGATACAAAGCAAGGTTGGTTGTTAAGGGTTTTAGTTAAAAAAGAGGAGTTGACTTTGAAGTGATCTTTTTGCTCGTGGTTAAAATGTCTTCATTCCTTACCATGTTGGGGTTAGCTGCAAGCCTTGACTTAGAGATTGAGCAAATGTATGTGAAGACTATTTTTCTTCATAGTGATTTAGATGAAGAAATTTATATTGACCAACTTGAAGGGTTTGGGTGAAAGGTAAAGAGGATTATATGTGCAATTTGAAGAAGAACTTGTACAATTTGAAACAAGTTCCGAGACAGTGATATAAGAAGTTTGAGTCTTTTATGCAACAACAAGGCTACAAAAAGACCACTG
This sequence comes from Erythroxylum cataractarum, assembly GCA_024703695.1. Lineage (NCBI taxonomy): Eukaryota > Viridiplantae > Streptophyta > Magnoliopsida > Malpighiales > Erythroxylaceae > Erythroxylum > Erythroxylum cataractarum. The sequence goes on along the minus strand of JANJEY010000234.1, from coordinate 64,494,789 downwards.
CTGATCATTGTGTGTTTGTATAAAGGTTTGCACATAATGATTTCATTATTTTTGTCGCTTTATATTGATGACATGCTTATTATTGATCAAACTGCTTTTAGAATTGCCAAATTAAAAAAGGAATTGAACAAGTCATTTGTTATGAAGGATTTGGGACTAGTAAAGCAAATTCTTGGTATCAAAAGTTTGCAAGACAAAAAAAAAACAATGAAACTTTGGATATCACAAGAGAAGTAAATTGAAAAGGTGCTTCAAAGATTTCGGATGGAGAAGGGTAAAAAGGTTAACACTCGTCTCGCAACACATATGAAGTTGACTATCAAGCAGAGTTCCTTTATTGATGAAGAGAAGAAAGAGATGATGAAGGTTCATCTATTGTTGGTAGCCTGATGTATGCAATGATGTGCACGAGACCTGATATAGCTAATGCGGATGATACTATGAGTTGGTTTCTCTCAAAACCTGGGAGAGAACATTAGAATGCAGTGAAGTGTGTTTTGAGATATCTCCTTGGTACTTCGAGCTTGAAGCTTTGTTTTGGAGGTGGGAAGTCGGTTCTCATTAGTTATATCGATGTTAATATAGATGTAGATGTTGATATAAGGAGATCTACTTATAGTTACTTGGTTACCTTTATAAGGGGAGTTATTTTATGACAATTTAAGTTGTAACAATATGTTGCATTGTCAACTATTGAAGTAGAGTATATTGCAACTACTAAAGCATGTAAGGAGTTGTTGTGGTTGAGGAAGTTTCTAAAGGAACTTGGTTGCTCTCAAGAGAGGTATATGTTGCTTTATGACAGTCAAAGTGTGATTCATCTTGAAAAATATCTGACCTTTTATTCCAAGTTTAAACATATTGGTGTGAGGTATTATTGGATATATGATGTGTTGGATGAGAAGTTGATTGAATTTGAGAAGGTTCATATAGATGATAATGGTGCTGATAAGTGGACCAAATCACTACCAAGATGGAATTTTACTCAATTGTCGGGATGGCAAGCTCCTCCATATAATCGAGAGGGGGGAGATTTGTTGGGTTTTTTAGGCTCCTAACTTATGTAAAAAAAATCCAATACTAATGTGTAATGTCTTAAGGCCCATTAGGGATTTGCCATAACTATTGTATCAATGTTAAAGGGTAATTTTCGTAACTATTTTTGGGTGACAAAAGTGGGCAGAATTTTTGCAGGAATTTTTCAGCAAGATTCAACATAGAGCAATCGTGATCAAACTCACAATTGGACATCAAAAGGTTGTCTGATAGGCCTGAAATTTTAACTGGAGGTAGGTGGCATCCTAATTACATTATGAAAGGTGAAGATTGAATTTTGATAGTTAGATATTTAGTAATATTTTTATAAAACTGAAAATATTTTTGATGAAGCTTTTCACAGACTTTGTTATCTGTTTTGGGATTTGGTGCTTTCGTTGATTGTGAAAGGCTATATCTCAATTGTATACTTGTTAAATATTATACTTTACTTTTGATTAGTGATCATGGAGATTTGGAGCTAGACTTATGAGTCTTATGGTTTTTTCTCTTCTCATTGGAGGGGCTTTCTACATAAAAATCGTTGTTGTTCGTTTACTTGCGTTTTGTGTGTTTTGTTACTTGTTTTATCTTCTGTTGGTTACTGAATTAATCTTATTTTAATGCTTATAATATATTCTAGAAAATTGGGGAGGATTTTGCTGTATTGTGTTTCTTAGGAAACTCCATTTCCTCCTATCACAATGATGATCAAAGGTATGTTTGTAGCACCCCCTCACCGTAGAGTATACACCGGGTCGTCCGTAGGTCGTACCGATGCATAATCTACGACGAAGGCGCACTACCAAACTATCATTTCTATACACCTCATGGCATCA
>JANJEY010000234.1:64468604-64486561 GCA_024703695.1 Erythroxylum cataractarum | reverse complement strand
TAAATTTACTCAAGGTGAAGCTATCAGAAATTTTACCATGAGATACACTTGAAAACTTTAAAACCCTTCAGTCCTTCACGCTGTGCCGCCACCGTTTCTCTGTTTTTTGCTCTGCTGTCGCTGGACTGTTCTTGAAAAGAAAGACAATTAAACTTGTGTTAAAACTTAAAAACCCTCTTGTTGCCCACTTGCCCTCCTGTCTGTGTGTATGCGTTTTGCTTTAAAACGCATACACGCAGCGTTACACGCTGCGTATCAACGCAGCGTGCGCAGCGCAGCAATCAAAATTTTTTTATTTTTTTCAATTTTCTTAGTAAATAATTATATAAAATTTTTTTTGAAAGGGGGGCCATGGCCCCCTCCCCTATAACGTGGTTCCGTCATTGCATAGGTATGACAACGATTTGTGACGTCGATGATACTTGTGTGTAATATTATAATAACTTTCATTCCTCTTACAATTGGGGTACAGATTAATGTCTCAAATTGAAATACAAAAACATTGTTCATTTAATGATAACATATTCACAAGTAGCTATTTTTTATTCCTTACTTATCGGTATCTTCTGAAATTCATTAAGAAAGCATTTCCTAATTTTAGTTAGGGATGATTATAGAATTGGACTGTTTAAGAACCCAAACCTTAGGATGCAAACATAAATTTTAAAAAAATTATTAAAGTTGCTCAAAAGTTTGAGTTTCAACTCAATTGAAAATTGGATTAACGGATCGAAAGTTGAAACTCATTTGTTTATTAAGTACAATCTAAAAATTCAAATTTATTTGTAATATAAATTTTAAGTTTGAATTTTGAGTTAAATATTCTTACGTTTGAGGTTCGATTTAAGTCTAATTTTTTAAATACAATCCAAGTCTAATTTCAACTAGATCATAATTTAATTAATTGATTAGATATAATCCAAGTCTAATTTCGATTAAATCATAATTTAACTCATTGGTGGCTACTTTTATCAAGAGTTCTAGGAAGTTTATTGCATGCGACTATTAAGTAGAAGTTCAACTTTCTGGCAGTCACCCAAGTCAGCGAAACTATTAAGGGCCCATTTCCCATCATCAACCTTGGAAATATTGTTCATGTATCATTGTTTACAGATGAGAATCATTATGTCCAGTGTTACATTAAAATTAAGGAAAAATCTATTTGCCTTCTACTTTTTATGAAAATGGAAGCCTTTTTTAGGTTAACTTTGAATAGCCAAAAGACAGTACCAGAATCGATATGGATTAAGTAAATTGGATAGCACGAGCAAGCATTATAAAAAAATGCATGTTTCCGGCACAAGGCTTGTCTGTGGATAAATTAGTGAGTTGGACTAAATCGATGAAGGTTTGGGTTAAATTAAATACGGATGGTGCAATTAAACAAGAGTCTAACATGGCTACCGCTAGAGAATTACTTAAGGATTGTTATAGGAAGTGGTATGGTGGTTTTCAACAACATATTAGAAGGAATTCGCTTTTAACTGCCAAACTTTGGAGTATTTTTTCAGGACTTACACTAGCCTGGCAGCTTAGATATGGACGCTTTGTCGTTGAAGTGGACTCCTTAAAAGTGATTAACAATCTTTTTTTTTTTTTCTCTCAAATAGTTTTGTTTGCGGATAATTTTTTAGTGGCAGGTACTTGTGGACTATTACACCGAACATGGGAGATGCAAATTTTGCATATCTATCGCGAAAGAAATCAATGTGTTGACAGCCTAATAATTCTAGTAGTCTTATTAAATCTAGGTCTGCATATCTTATAGGAGCTTCTGATGGTCGTTACGAAATTAATCCACAAAAATGCGCAAAGCGCATATTACAAAACATTGCCATAATGTTTTTTTTCCTTCTTTTCTTTGTAATAAAAAAAGGGGACATGTTTTAGCTGCCGTAACTAGATTATGGTAATAATGGGGTTGAAAGTTGAAACTCTTGCCTGCAACCCTGTTAAACCTTTTTTTTTTTTTGGGTCCCTGTTAAACTTTTAACATTGTATCCTAATTAATAACATGGTCCCAGTGAAACTGGATGGTCAAGCATACTTTCCAGTTCATGTTTGACACAATTTAAGGAATACCAATCACAGAACATGCCGCAGACAAAATGTTCTGTCGAGGCTCGAGCTTTTTCCATGTCTTTGGGTTCGTAACCATACGTTCAAAGATGCCATTTTAATATGCCTTTTAGGTTAGATATACTAAGATTATCTAAAAATAAGGCTGCATATTATCATATTTTTTCAGATTCGCTTTATTTTGGACTGAATATAATAATAATGACACCAAGACTCCTCTTGATTTTTTCACTTTATTCTTTAAAATTTAAAATTTATCAAATACGTTTATGTATTTGTCTGTTGATTTCAAAGTCAGCATAAAATATTTTTCGTATGAAACGTAAAACACATTATATTTTACTCAACTAGTATTATTAAGGTTTCGCTGATTGGTAAACTATTACCAGACCTCAAATTCATGTCGTCGGAGCTAGAGAGAGTTGCATAAAACGCGATTATCTGTAGAGTATTTAGTCGGGTTAATGGATGCAGTTGGGAAAGGGTTATTGTTGATACCAGAGAGCAATTCAACTCTCATTTCTTTGAGTTCATTTTATCAGTTCGTTAGAGAGGTGAGGATTGGTCCTATCCCCGGGCAAGTACACAGGGCACCTGGATAACAAAGTCACATATCTTCAATTTCAACCATTGCTGAAGTTACATAAAAGAGTAACAAATACTGGTAATAAAAGAACATTGCAAGGCAAAATCAGGGTAAATAAATACAAAATGGTTGATTTCTTTCTACAAATATAAATAAACATTCCGAGTACCTTGAAAATTAGAGGAATCTGAATTCTGAACCTCTACATGTTTCCACAAGTTTTTCTCTGATTCAAGTAATCATTTATCCAACAATGGTACCTTAATCTAACTTCATCACCTTGTTCACAGACATTTATTGATCCTCATTATTCATCATTCTTCCAGTTTGTTGAATCAATTGCTGGTACTGAAATGCCTGATTATATACAAGTGAGCAGATCTTTACTCGGACTTCTTTCTGTGAGATGTTCAACCTTGAAAAACCTAACATCTGGTGTCCTGTCAGCCCCTGAATGATCTTAGCTGCAACGGCAAATGGGTTGTGTATATCTTTTCCTGTCATTGCATTGTTCTTGTCAGTTTGCACTTGGAAATGAAGATGGTATCTGTGTAGTTTAGACGACAAAGCTTCAATAGCTCTGCTGACTGTTGTTTCAAGACAGGATTACAACCACTCTGAATAACAAGTAGCAGTTTTGTGGCGAGACCGGCATTCACAGCAACTGCCGAACATTCCTCAGGAGCAAGATTGCACACAGACCACAAAATTGACAAAGCATATTGTGTGCAAGTCTCAGAAACTCTCATCAGTAGCCTCACCATATTCGGTATTGTGTTCGAAGTATTCTTCAAGGCTAATATTCCCTCAGCAGTAGAAGACAAACTATCCAATATGAATAGTGTCAATTCCAAGCAATCAGGATCAAGTGAAGGTATCAGTTCCACCAATTGAGGAACAGATCCAACAGTCACCATCAAGCTCCTAACTTCTTTGAGTAAGCATATTGATCTGAGTAGGCTTAGACCTAGCAGAACACCATTGGTGTGTCTCTTATCCTTCACCAGCCTCATCAACCCAACCACTAGACTATGACTTGAGAAAAGTTCAGCTCGAAAATCCTTTGCTTTCACCAATTTATCTATCAACTTGGCGCAATTGATCTTTGTCTCAATGGAACCTTCGTTCAATATATCCACCACTAGCGAAATTTTAGGAGGTTGCATCAAATTGGATTCGGATTCCGAATCCAAAGTCAAATTTGCAAGAATTCCAATTGCCTCAGACCCAACAGCGTGGGTTGTGAATGGACCTAGTAAAGATGAAATTACTGCAACCCCGCCTTCATCAATCACTGCCTTCCTAGCAGTGACATGAGCTGCTACAACCCGTTGCAGCTCCTTCAGGGCATGGACTCTAGCTTGACCCTTCACTTTCTTCAGTGTCTCAATAAGTTCAGTTGCCCTGCCCTGTACATCTTCAGCTTTCTTCTTCATGAGCAAATACTTTTGAGAAAACCATGTATAAATCAAATGGTAGAGGGTCCTATTTGGAGTAACTGAATCATCCCAGAGCTCTTGCATTGTGGTGGGGCAAGTATAATGCCCCAAGCTGAACCATTTGAGAATATTGGACCTCTCATAGGTTTGACCAGTACAAAGGGTTACAGGATCTTCCATGGGCTCCAAGGAGATGGGACAGATAAACACTGAAGGAATTTCTGACAATTCGAGCTCCTCAATCATGTTCTTCAGATCCAATTTCTCAACCACACCAGCACCAACAACTCCACCACCAACACCACCCAAGATTCCATCTTTCACAGCTGTTTCCAGATCTAGAACTTGCCCATTAGCCCCATCCCCCTTAGAGGGCTGAAACATTGGCATCTTTGGAACCTCTTCAAAGTAGAACCAAAACCCAGTAACAAACAAGCACTATAACAAAAACCCTTCTCCCCACAATCACTGCACAGACAAACACTCCTCAAGGCACATTACATCTAGGTGGCACACGAGAGATGTTAAAAGAGGAAAAGATAAAGATAAAGAGAAAATGAATCTTTCTCACTCACTCATTGACAATCGCAAGCAACAAACAATTCCATCTTTTTATTGCAGCACACACATCCACATCTCCCCCCTGTTACTTTCCCTTTGCTTTATCTGATCTCTTTCTGTGGTCAAAAGACTCAATGCTATCATAATAACACACATCATAACCATATAATCAAGCTCCTCACACTCCTTGTTGAAGCCTCAAAAATGGGTCAAATTTATCAAACCACCAAAAGTAACCAAAGCAGTAATAAGGCTACACGAACACACCAGGTGTTTAAAACAACACCAGATTATGAAATAAAAATGGAGGAACAGTTCCTGAGAGAAATGGAGGAGAACCAAAATCACGAAAAAGAATCAGGAACAAGTACAAAAAGGGAGGCCATACCAGCAGAGTAACAAGAAAAGAAGCAAGGAAGAAGGGGGGAGAGTTGAGCACACCTGAAGGCTTTCCCTACTACTTTTTTTCTTTCTAATGGTTACAGTTTTTCCGAGAGAAAGTGATTGAAAGATACATGAAAATAACTATTTCTGTTCATTACCAATAAATGTAATTTTGAAAATTATATTAAAGAAGTGATGAAAGTATTTATGCATTTATTCACGACAGAGAGAAAGTGATTAAATACTTTATTTTATTTTATTTTATGATGAATTAACTTTTTGTCCAAAATAGGAAATTTGACGGTCAAAACTCTTTTTTGAACATAGAAAGAATCTTTTCTTAGATTCACAAGTGACGGTCGGAGTAGGTTAAGCACAGAGGGACAAACTCGTCTTTTGACACAAAAACAGACCACCCGCACGAAGCTTAAAAAAAATAAATAAATAAATAACTGTCAAACAAGGACCGGTCCATTTTCAATTTCACTCAATTCCGCCAAACCCTCCGCGGGGATGCCGGATCTCATTGATGTACTCAAATATAATTAATTTTAAAATATATAATCTTATTTTTAATTAATAGATATAATTATTGCATAAGGCTTCTTATAGTTTGGGGAGTTTCTTAGTGTATGCAATTTTTATATTTTTATATAGAGATTTTTTTTGTGATTTGAACCTGCATTGTTATGATATCAATTTATTTTTTAAAATTGGTATAAATTAAATTAAAAAATTGATTTTATTGATGTAAATAATTAATTTAAGAGATAAAAAGATCAAGAGCATTTAATCCTTTGAAAATTTTTAATTTAATAATCAATTTTTAAATTTTACATAAAAAAATTAATTCTAGTAATGTGACTAATACATGAATGTTTATATAGTATTTAATAGACTCATCAGCCAAGCAATTAATTACAACATTGAAATTTGAAAAGGTGAAATAAATTTATCGCATTAATTAAATAATTTTTAACTTATTTATACAAAATTTTAAAATTAATCAGTAAATGAAAGATTTAAAATTTTTGATATTAAATTAAAATATGAAATAATTTTAAATTTGTTGTTCCCTTAATTTAATAATCAAGCCTCATTAAAATTTTGTTGTTATAAGATAAAAATATCTTAAAAAATAAAAATAAAAACGCTCGACTCAAATCACCCCCTAATGTAGAGTGCGATGATAAAGCGTTTTGGTCATATCTTGGTGATATAAATTTCTAACAATCATCGGAGGTTCTTAAAGATATTGCAGCCTTGGGTTTAATAAAGAAGCTAGAGTAACTAGACTATCGGTATATTCTCTGTTTTGAAAACTGGATAGGACTAGTCGGTCCGACCAGTTCGACCGATCACCGATCAGCTATCCTGTCCAATTCACCCTTAAAAATCGATTCTCAATTGAACCAGTGAGAATCGGTCAAACCGGGCTGGTCTGACTATTGGTTCAATAAAATTTTTATTTTTTTGTTTTATTTTTATATATATTTTTCTGTATTTTTTAAATATTATTAATATTATATATAATTAAATATAATTATGATATTATACCGGTTTGATCGATAATTGAACCGATTGAACCAGTCAAATTGGTAATTAATAAAACCTCCAATTTAATGATCAGTCTCAATTTCAAAAACAAAGAATATATTGATTCTCTTCCAATAGATGTGCAGTATTCGAAATTTCGCCTTCAAACTTCTGTTTAGCGGTTAATTTAAAATATTAAAGTATCGGGAAATGGGCCACGTTGTAAAATAAGTGCAATTTTATAAGTTGGAGTAAAGTGTCAGTTTGACCAGAACAGAGTGTTTTATTTTTTTTGCTTTGACTGTACGTTGTCTAGGTTTGGGCGAGGTAAGGTACGGTCTACGTCTCACTTTTCTTGATTTCCCTTTTTAACCTTTGACTGCCTTTTGCCTTCCTCACTTCACTTGCCAGTTGCCACGCCCGCTCTGTGCTTTCAAGACTAGTGTTAGTCTCATCCACCAATGCCACCCTTCCACGTCACTTCCTGCCCTTCCCCAGTACGACCTCTCTGTTTGTTGTCTGTCCAAATTAATAGCTGGCTTCGTCTCCAAGCACAGTTGTAGGCGTAGGATTTTAGTAACGTGATCCACTAACTTAACAAGTTATTTTAATGGGGGCTGTAATGTATTATTCAATAATCATGATGAGATAATTAAAATAAACAAAATTACGACTAATTAATACATAACATATAGTTTTTAAAGGGGTAATGCATTATGCAATGCAATTGATCGTGAAACATTTTGGCACATAAAGTCCCAACACACTATGATGTATTTGATTTGATTCGACTCCAGACTGGATCAATATGTCTTGATTGTGATTAAGGAGGTCAGATTCACTCATAATTTAATACCATAGTGTGGCTCAGGCTCTGTCTTTCCCAATGTTCATATCATTATGTGTAGACATAGTTTTCAATAAATTGAAAGAAATCAAATTATGCTTCAATCATTTTCTTTTGCCTAAACACATGCATATGATAATGATGAACTCACGGGGCTGGCAGAGAAGAGAGTTTTCCAATGTTAATTACTCTAATTAAAGTTCCATAAACTTTAATATTACCCATTTAGGCATTCTAATCAAGGACGGATGTACGACTATTTCCAAAAAAAAAATTATATAAAAATATTATTATTATTTTAAATTTTAATCCTATAAAAAATTATTATTATTTTGCTCCCATTTAAATTTTTTTTGGGATCTATTCCTGATTCTAATGCAGGTAATTTTTCATTTTTTCGAAGTTAAAAAAATATATTAATGAAAGAAGGTTGCTCAAGCATGTCTATAAAAGGATACAATGCAAGGGTCAGTGACTAAGACATAACCTAGAAATACCGAAAGAATTGGTTGTGATTTTCTAGTGGGCATGAGCATAAAATATAAAACAATGTCTTAAAAACTGAAATGAAAAGTTATAAATCAATAAGATAAGAAGTTAAAGATTTAAAAGATTTTTATGATATTAGACTGTTATAAAATTGATTAAAATTAATGAATTTAAAAATTAATTAAAGAAGACTATTCATAACTATAGAAAAATTTAAGATTTAATTAAAAAAGACTGTGAAATAAAAATTAATCAGTTTATTTTGATTTATAAAAATTAGCCGATTAATTAATTAATAATTTAAATCAATTTTAAAAGATAAATATTATCAAATTAAGTCGAATTAAGAAGTTAAAAACGGAACTAAAAAATTAGCTAATTTAAAATTTTTACTAATAAATTGATTAAATCGGTTATGTTTTAAAAATATTAATATAAATAGTTGTGCCATTTGATCCGCAATTTCCTTTTGACCGTTAGCTATAAATGAAGCTACCTTTGGAGAGGTGAAAATGGATTGGTGCCTCTGAAGGGTTCAAAACAAGAAAAGTTTGTGAACCAGTTCGAAGGATGTGGAGTCTACTTCATTTATCCTCAACTGATTCATTCGATTGATAGGAAGGTAGATTGCTTCCCATATTGGAAAGATGCCAGGACATTTGAAGTGGTGACTCTCATCGATTGTTGTAGACGATGGTTTCAACCTTTGTTTCAGCACCTAACAGCTCTAATGGACATGCGAATTTGCAATATCATTAGCAAAGAATAAATTGAAAAGGTTCAAAAGTTTCACACTTAGTATGGTACTTGAATACTTTAAAGTTTGCAATGTTTTTTTGATATGAGTGATAGTAATACCTCCAAGAAAATTGAAAAGAGAAGATAAGGATAAAATCTTAGAATATTTGTGCGTGTATGACTATGCAAAGCAATATCAAGCCACATAAGAAACTCGTGTACCTTTTCTTCCTTCCGATGTGCCAGGAATTCTTGTACAAGATTAAACTTGCAACCACCACCAAGACATGTGGGTACTTTAGTGTACCCTGCCAATTCATCCCACATCACCCTCAATCGTCCAAAGTGTGATGAGACGCTACCTCCTTACTGCTTGCAATTTGCTATAGCCTCCTTTAATTGATGCACTCTCACAACATTCCCTATTGAGAATCTGTCCTTGAGATCATCCCATACATCTTTTACATTATCATGTAAATAAGCGTTGATCTCACTGCTGGATCAATAGAGATTATAATCCAATGCGATCTTTGGTTTTAAGCCTTTCTTTCTTTCTGTCTTTCGTTTTTTGCTATCCATAGAACAAAGGAAGATTTAGGATGATTATTTGATAACCAAACCAACTTATTCCAAATGATAGTGTGAGATATGCTTGTAAAGAGTTTCATACAAGATTTATTTAAGAAGACACTAGAGTTGTGCCTTAATCAAATGATTGCATCATTAGAATATGGCTTGGGGTTATAGCCTGATAAGTTATCCTTGATTGAGGAGAACCTCTGGAATTGATGAAGAGCCAATTTCAGGTTTTCTCTTAAATGATTGCCTCCTCTTTGATGTCGTTTTGGCAAACTTAACATCAACACTTTTGAGTTTTGAAGTTTATTTAGAGGAAATTGTGGATGCCAGCTATCAAACCAAAACTTACTGCTCCTTCCATTCCCTAGCTATCATGATGCTATTCATATTTATACTTATGTTGTCTCTCAAGTTCAGTATATATTTAATGTAAATCCTGAATAAAATCATTTGTTAATATAGAAATCTAATATGATATGTAAACTTCACAAAAAGGGGGGTTGAATTGTGTAATTTTTTTGAAAATATTAATCTTTTGGACTTCTTAAATTTCTTTACGAAAATTTAAATAATTATTAAAATACTTTGCTAAAGTTGATAAGTAATGCAATAGTAAGTAATATTATCTATTTGTCTAACAACAAGAAAATTAAAAGATAACGATTAGAGAACAAACACTGCAATTTTATACTAGTTCACCCTAAATCTTGGGTTATGTCTAATCTTCAGAGTTAGTATGAGATTTCACTATATTCTTTCAACTTTATAAGTATTCTTTTTACACTTGCAGAGCCTCTTCAGATCTCTAACACTTCAGATCTCTAACACAAAGTATTCTTTGTCAGCTATATTAGCTTCTCCAGGCTCTAACCTTCATTTCTTTCTCTAAGAAAAGTATTTTTGAGTTTTGGCTTACAAAGGAATTTGCTAACTTCTTTTGCACTTTGAATACAAAATTTTTGCTAATATATGTATATGTATCGTATATTACTCTTCGACTAGAACTAATATTTATAGCCTAAGTCTCCAACTGTCTTCTTAAAAACTGCTTCTTGAATATTCTAGAAATGGTTATTAGTTAAGTCCTGTAACTAACTTCAACTATCTATCTGACGTTCTATAATATCTTCCTTTTGTATCGTCTAGAATAATGCTTCTTTTTTTATTACGTTTCGTCTATTATTTCGCTTGGTTTGTTGTCACGCTTAGTCTGGTATTGTCCTTCGTTTGATGTCGCGCTTTGTCTGATGTAGCGCTTCATCTTAAGCGCTTTGTCTTATGTAGCACTTCGTCTGGTGTGACTGCGCACTTTCTGAGTTGACTAAGTGTTACTTATATTTTTCTACACACTTAACAAATTTATCAAAACAGTTCATACATTTAAAAAATTATTATTATTTGATTGTCTTCAAAATTAATAGAAGTGAAGTCTTCATAACTTAACAAATCCCACAAAGGAAATAAAAGTAGCTAGTATTAACCAATCAACCCTGCTGCCTAGTCCATAAAACTAGTATAAATAGTAGATACCAGTGGGAAATTCTAACACCAACCAAAAAACAAGTGTCTTCTTCATATTCCTCTCCATTTTCCAAGCTAATAAGTGTATAAATGTACCATTTTTATTCTGCAAGTGAAACTTCTCTTATGTATTCCCTCATTTTATTTGTTTTGCAGTAAATTGTCAAAAAATTGTAGAGGTTAACAACCTCAAAATCTCTAAGCACATAGGTAAAATTCCAATAGCTATTATATGCCTTTTATTGTAATTTTTGTCACCCTATACTTATTTATGGTTGAATTGTTGTATGTTGTGATTATTTGGGACAATAAATTGAAGTCGTTGAAAGAGATAAAATTGCAGAAAAGTTGAAAAAGAGAAAAGAAGAGAAGGTAGAAGAAGAAGAGAAAGCGAAGAAGATGACAATTTTTGAAAAATTTAAGTTGTATTAAGGGGCAAAACAAGAAATGCAATAAGTTAATGATAAAATTTCCAAAAAGGATATTTTTGTATTAATAGAAATAAATGAAGGTAAAATATGACTTTTAATAGTTAAAGGTGTTTTAATAATTATAGTGGTTAAGTTAGTAATGATATTTTTATAATCAAGAATAAAGTAGAAAAGGGAATAATATTGGATTATTAAGTAAAATTGAGTTGAAATTTTTTCTTTAATTAGTATAATAAAATTTTGTAATGTCTAGGTCTGAGGGTTCGATTAAAGAATAAATTGGACTATCAATTAGTTGAGTTCGAAATTAAGGTAAGGATAACTTCAAAACTATACTCTTAGAATAGTATTTTTGTTATTAATAAATTATTATATAGTGAATGATATTTTAAATTAGTCATTAATTAAATTAATGATTAACAATTACATTTATGGATTTCTAAATTATATGAATTGTGTTTATTTTATTTCACAAATAATTAATAAAGTACAAAATGTTTCGCTTTTATATCATAGTACGCATTATGAGGTGTATCACTTTTTAATTTGACAAAAATTGTGTTTAATTAAATAGAGACTACTGATGATATGTTGTAAATAAATGATGTACATTGTGAATTTATGGCTTGCCTATGATAGGTTACAATTAATGGTCATAGATTGAGAGGTTGTTTAGATATGAGCGAGTGATGACTAGGTATCTATTTATGGAGCAAGTATTGGGACATCCTAAGTCCCAGGGATGTCCTATGTCGATGACTAAATATTCAAGTAGTATTGAAGTATCCTGAGACTTAGAGGTATCCTATGTCGATGACTAGGTACTAAAGTAGTACTGAGATACCAAAATTAGATTGAGAAATTGTGATACTCTGTGCCAATATTTATATATCTAATTACTTTTTCACCTGTTGAGAGATTATGATGAGTTGAGTCGGCAGACTATTGAATATAAGCCTACTAGATTAAGCAAGAACTAGATAATTCAGTTAATTATGATATAAAACATAAATGACTGTAATAAAATAATATTAGTCTTAATCATTACTTTGATAAAATTTTAGATGTTTGTTAATTGTTTGAATATGTTGAGTAGCATTTTATATCTTAGTACTATATGTATGTTTTAATTGCTTGACTAATTTTTAGATTTATATATTGAGTTATTTAATTTTAAAGGTATAGCCAGTTACTCTTATTGAGAAAGTAGCTCACTCTTTGGCTCTAATTGTTTTAGAAGATAGAGAAATTGTCGATAATCTCAGTATATGTAATTGATAAAGTTGAGATTAGGTCAGACCAGTGGATTAATTGAGTAACATTATTTTATTGTATATACTTTTTTGAATATAATAGTTCGAATAGTTGTGTTGTATATAATACTTTTGTAATTGAAAAATATTCTTTTTCTTATACTAATGTTATACTTTGAAAACAATTTGAATGATTGTAGATTAAGAATTGTGGGAGAGGCACATTTAAGTGGGTAGGATGTGTAGATCTTAGTGTTAATGATATTAAAGTCAATATCATATTTTTGTTTGGAGGGCATAGTTTGGGGAAGCCACAATGGAAGCTCCAATTGTCGGATCAAAAGTTGGGTACCTAGGATTATCGGTGTTCTTTGACAATTAAGTGGTAGGGATCTATTTGGAAGAGATGGGAATTTTTTAACATCATAAGTTTCCTTGTTAGCAAATTTTAATTCCTTTTTAGGGTATTTATTATGGAGTTGATACCATTATCACCTTGCTGCTAGGAGGGAGTGACATTAAAATGGGTTTCCATAGAAGGAGTCTAGATCATCTGTTTAATTTTATGGTGTCTTATTCTGTCTCATGAATCTCAATCATTCATTTATGTAGGTTCCGCATAAATAAACGCAAGACCCACATAAATAAATGGCTAATATTCATGAGACATAATAAGATATCATAAAATTAGACAGAGGATCATGTCCCCCATAGTAGGGGTGACAGGAAGTTGATCGACAATTAGGACATATGGATTCTCAAGGATCTTTGACTAATTATTGTAGAGGTCTCCTTTGTTGCAGTTAAACGCTACGAGCGATCAATCACAATAATCAAAAAATAAGTACGAAAATTACAAATATACACAGAATTGCGTGATTCAACAAAATTTGACTACGTCCACGAGCGGTTATAGTTTTTATTTCATTGTGAATTGTTTTATTTCTTTTGTATTCTCCTGGGTGTATAAATACGTTCTATTATCATAGTGTATCTAATGTATAGTCCAAAATATATAATCAAGCTCCATATCTCAACATTAATGTCATCCAAACATCAATGGTCTTAAGAATAATATTGTTAAGGCCTGCTCACATTTTAGTAGTTGCAAGAAGATCTTCAAAGGAACCAATTTGGAACTTTTTATTATTGGGAATCCAAGTTTTTGATCTGTTTGAATTGAGATCTCCATTGGTAACTAACTTGAATTTTAATTGGGAAGAGATTCTCCAAATGATCAAACTTTATTACCATGATTGAAATAAGGAATTCTTGGTTTAGATCAACTTCTATATATACCTATAATTGTTAGCAATAGATCACTTCTTTCTTCAAATTGTCCCTTCTTCTAAATCATTTCCATTTCCACTAGAGTCTAGTAGAAAAAATGCTTCGTCTAGTTCAATAGGCTTGAGGCTCACGTCCACTTTTCTCTAATTGTACATTCTAACTGGCCTCTCAAAAGAATAATGATTCTGCAAAATCTCAGAGCTAATCAATTACAAGTTTATGTCCACGCGAAAATTGGGTTTTCTTTCGAACCAAAATGATACAAATCTGACCCCTACCATCAAATATAGGTACCCATCAACAACTTTTCTAAGTTTTGGTTGTCAAACTCCATGCTCATGCATAAGAAATATGCAACCACTTGTACCCATTATACCATAATTGCTAGCCAAAATCTTTAAATTAGATTGGACTGAAAAGCTACCATGTAAGGGAGCTCAAGGAGGGTGCATCTAATAAAACACTAGAATCACCTCCTCTCTCCTCCCCATCTCGCATCACAAAGGGAAAGACAACCATCAAAACCGATCATCCCACTCTGCTCACGCTAGTTGAGCGGCGGGATTAATTAGGAGAGGGAGACTCGGAAAAGCTTTCACCCTCGTGGCTGCTCACAATTTTAAGGAAGAAAAATTTTAAGGTTTTACATTTTTTAAAATTTTTAATAAGTTACGCATCTACGATAAATTTATTGATACGATAAATCACATACCCACAAACCAAATAGTTTCTTTATCATCTTAGAATCTTGTAAATCAAAGAGTCTATCTAACAAGTCCTCTAGGTTTCAAATTGGTCACTTGGTTCTTTCTTACCTGAATCGGGATCAGATCACCTGTTTTAAGTCATCTTATTTTTCTAAGTTATCTTATCTATATATTTATGTGAGACCTACATAAATATGTAAATGAAATAAGTTAGAATAATATTATAACAATAAAAATGAAACAACATATACTTTCTACTAAAAAGGCTTTGATGATGGATATTCTAACTAGAAACACTAAAAAGTTATTGTGAAAAATGTCTCATTTCATTTATATTTTTAAATTACTCATTTTTTGGTTCTTTAAATTTTTTTTACTCAATTATTAATATCAATTTAATTACACTTCTCTATTGTGTAAATAAACTACTTACTTTGATTTCTTATACAATATTTATTAATTTATATTATTATATTTTATTAAAAGAAATAAGTAAATAATTAATATTTCGTACAAATATTTATAAACTATATTTGATTTTAAGGTATATTTTAGTTATTAAAATAATAGTTAAATATTTTCTATTAAAAATATTCATAAATAAATATTTTAAGATTTTATATGTACATTTAAAATATATTTATTCAATAATTATGAAATTTAAAAATAATTTCATTTTAAATGAATTTAAATGATTTTGTTATGAAAATAAAGCAAATTATATTATTAATAATTTATTATTAATTAATATTAAACAATTTATATTTATTAATAATGAATCTTACCATGAACAAAATAGTTCTTGTGATTTTTTATAAGTTTTATAAGTTATAGAAAATAATACTTTCCAAAAAAAAGTTATGAAAAATCTAAATTAAAAGTTAAAAATTAAACTAAACATATACTTTTTAAATAAATGTAAAAATAAAGATAAATAATCAAAAACCTAACAAAGTGAAACAGGCTTTTAGTTTGGTTGTCTAAGTTAATCATGACAGAAATGGTCAAAGTTATATGTTTTCGTGCGTACCAAAGTTGAAATATGAAAAAGGATAACTAGCCAAATGACCAGTAATTCCATCTCCTGCCTATTTATAAGTTGGAGGTGGAAGAGAGCAAATATCAACGGTCATTTCATCTGCTGCCTATTTATAAGTTGGAGGTGGAAGAGAGCAAATATCAACAAGCATAGAGATATGAAGTAAGAGAGAAAAGACAGAAAAATAAAAATAAAAAAAAATATATTTTTGGGCCTAATTTTTTCTTGTAATTCTCTAATTTTTTTAAGAAATTTTTTTCTATTTTTGTCCGTAATTTTTACTCTAATTTGGGTTTTTTAACGTTAAATCTATGTGCTCATTATTATTCTTTCAGTCTTATTTAATTACGAACCTGTTTTAATCTAGTCGATATTTACAACAATAAATATGAGAATCATAATATGATTATTAATAGCATGCTAACTTAAGGTTATGTCGTTTAATGTATATATTCAATAATATGAAAAACTCTTCATTCATTACTGGACGTCGGCCGTATGTGGCCTGAGGCCTGCTAGGATTCGGCCGGCAAGTACATGATCCTTCAGTGAGGCATAAAGTTTTCTTCGGCCATCCTGACTCAGACAAGCAAAAATGACCTGGTTTATTACTTAAAAAGGTCTTTTAATCAATGTTATGAATACCGTACCGGGTTCGGTACCGGATTGAGCTCTGGAACGGAACTGTATCGGTACCGGTCGATACCGAGTACCGTTTCGGGATATTTTTTAAATTTATAAAATGGTCCCATAAAATTTTTAAAAATTATAAAATAGTCCAAATTCACATTTCCAAATCCAATTCAAACTCAAAGTCTCCAACGGTCCAAATCATCCAATCCAACAATACGTGTATCATCCATGATCCTTTCAAAATTCCAAGTCTCCACCGATCCACCAAAATTTCAAAACCCATCAGAAATTCACAATCCAACTTTCCAAGATCCAACTATCCATTCCAAACACAACAATAAATTGAATTAAGCAAGAAATTTTCAAAATCAGAAACAAAATTCATAAACCAACTTCGGTCTGGGCGGGTCTTCGGATTTTTCTCACGGGTCAGAGCGTCGACCCGTCTCCGGTGGCTTCAGTTGTATCTCCGGTGGCTTCCCTGCGGTGTCGTGGGGCTATGATGCGATGGCCAGGAGCAGAGAAGCTGGTGACGACGACAACGGCGTGAAGGAATGACGAACCGAAGGGAGAACGACAAAGGGAGAACGACCAAGGGAGGTGAGCCGAGCGTCGAGGAGAACTGGAGGAGGCGAGGGTCGAGGAGGAGGCGATCTTCGGCAGTGAGGAGCAAGCGGCGCGACGTAGCACAGATGAGAGAAGAAGGCGGCGTGAGGAGAGAAGAAGGAGAGAAGAAGACGGCGTGAGGAGGAAGAAGGAGAGAAGAGTCGGGTTGGGGTTGGGGTTAGGTTAAATTTTAGGTTTAAAATTTTTTAAATTTGCAATTAGGTTCTTAGGATTTTTTATTTTTACGGTACCGGCCGAAATTTTCTGGAATTGCCGGTACCGGCCGATACCGACCAAAAATCACCGGTACCGACCGATAAACGGAACGAAACTCAAATCATTGCTTTTAACCTTAACTTTATAAAATTCAAATCACTTTAAATCACTTTCACAGCCTATATTTTCCCTCCCTTTTTAACATCTTTCATGGACACGAAGTCACAAGAATCCATTGAAGTAGTAATTTAATGGGGTCACATGTACGCTTTCCACATGCTACAACCACAAAAGACTTACCTCCGATAACCTCAACCAAACCTCATCCAAACTTAACAAGTAAATATAAGGTGCTTTGCAATGTGTGTATTTATACAGAAAAAAGTTGATCAACCCTTTTGCAATTAATCCCCAAGTCAGAGGAAATGGCCGTCAAGAAGCCTAGCAAGCACACCAATCTTCGCAAGTTTGTGAACGCACCAATTAAGATCTTGGTCATGGCCAGGAACTTGTACGTTAAAGGCATGAATGAATGTTCCCAGCATCTTGGAGCCGCCTCCTTCGGTTTTCCGACATGTCACCTCAGTGATCTTAGTCGGAGTTCAAGCCTCAGTTCTTCAAAATCAGGCAACCGTGACGATGATTACAGGGAACTTGTCAAAGCCGCCGTTTCCAAGCAGTTGGTTGAGTTGGATACTCTTAAACGGCAGCAATCTCGAAAGTCGGCAAGAAAAGTTGGTAGGACTCTTAGTGTGGGTTTTCCCATCATTGATGAAGAAAAATCTTGTCATTTTGAATATGTGAAGGTCAATGTCGATATTTTTGCAAGAAGCAGAAGCTATCCTGTTCCAAAAAGAACCGTTAAAGTTGGGTGAGATAGAGAACAAGGACAGCTTTGTCCCATAATCTTTCGGGATCTGATCCCTTGTCCTCTTTCCTGTCCAAATTCCCTGTCCAGTGCATCTTGGCCTTCCATTTATGTGGGTCTCACATAAATGGAAGGCCAAGATGCACTGGACAGGG
>JANJEY010000234.1:64304842-64316215 GCA_024703695.1 Erythroxylum cataractarum | reverse complement strand
GCTAAAAGACTCAGTCCTCTACAATTAGAGGCCAAATGAATGTTTACATTTCAAATATGCAAATGCAACAACCTAGCCTGTCCCAATTTACCAGTTTACCCTTCCCATTGGGGACGGGATGTTACACTAGCCCACTAGGAAATTATTTGATTTTTTTGATATAATAGTGAGGGCTACTATTTTGAATAAAATAGTAGGAGTAATCAAATAATTTTAAAAGTCCTTATTTTTTTGATTTTGGATATAAACTAACAAGCTAACTGGACTCAACTTTTTAGACTGGTTATGAAACTTAAAAATAGTTCTTAGACATCAAAAGAAGTTATACGTTCTTGATATTCCTGCTCTATTAGAACCTTATTCAAATGCAACTGATGATGTTGAACAAGCTATATGTGTGATGTTAACGTGCATGTCTCCTGAACTTCAGAGACATCATAAGAGCATGGATATACCTATTATGATACTGCATCTTAAGGAGTTATTTGGTGCACAAAGTAGGGAAGAGAGATATCAAATCTTCAAGACATTGTTTTAATGCAAGATGACAAAAGGATCTTCAGTCAACCTTTATGCGCTAAAGATGATTGCGTATATTGAAAATTTGACCTAATTAGATTTTGTCATGGACCACGAGTTAAGTGTTAATATGGTGCTGCGGTCTCTAAGTTTGAGCTTTTCACAATTTGTCATGAACTTTAACATGAACCAGAAGGGCATGACATTGCCTGAACTGTTGAACATGCTCAAGACAGCGGAAAGGTGCCTTAAGAAGGAACCTAGTTCTGTACTTGTTATTATTTATTCTAAACGCAAGAAAAAGGGCTTTAAGAAGAATAATAACAAGAAACAAAAACCTTCTACTAATGTAGTAAAGGCCAAAGGAGGTGTCAAGAAGAAGAGCAATGACAAGGGAACATGTTTTCATTACAGAGCCAAAGGACATTGGAAGAGGACTGCCCATCTTATCTTGCTAGCTTGAAAGATAATAAGCTTAAGGAAGCTGTCTCTTCAGGTATGTTTATGATTGAGATTAATCTTTCTACTTTTTTGCTCCATGTTCTTGGGTATTAGATATTGGTTGTGGTTCTCACATATGTAATAACATGTAGATATTAATAAGGAGTAGATCATTGAAGAAAGGAGAAGCAGACCTATGAGTTGGCAATAGAGCAAGAGTTGCTACATTAGCTGTAGGAACTTGTAGTTTAACTTTGTCTTCTAACCTTATATTATAACTTGATAATTGCTATTATATTCCTCTTATTACAAGAAACATCATTTTTATTTCTTATTTTGATTTGAATGGATTTGTCTTTGTAATTAAGGATAACAGTTGTTCTTTTTATAAAGATGATGTTTATTATGGATCTGGATTAATTACAAATGGTTTGTATGAGTTAGAACTTAAAAGGCCAATTCTTAATATAAATAGTAAGAAAAGAAAATTAAGTAACCAAACTCCATCTTATTTATGGAATTGTAGGTTACGTCAAATCAATGAAACTAGAATCACAAAATTACATAAAGAAGTATATTTGGATCCTTTTTGTTATGAATCATATGAAATTTGTGAATCTTGGATATTGGGAAAGATGACCCAAACTACCCTTTAAGGGAAATGTACAACGTGTTAGTGAGTTATTAGAATTAATACATTCAAATGTATATGGGCCTATGTCCATAAAATCTATAGGTGAATTCTTGTATTTCATTACGTTCAAAAATAACCATTCTCGATATGGTTATGTGTATTTGATGAAACAAAAATCTAAATCATTTGAAAAGTTTAAAGAATTTAGACTAGAGGTTAAGAAACAAACTGGCAAAAGTATTAAGACATTTAGATCAGATCGAGGTGGTGAATACTTAGAACATAAGTTTTTTAGTTACCTAAAGAGAATGGGATATTCTCTCACAATGGTCTCCTCCTGCAACTCCACAATATAATAGAGTTTCTGAGAGGAGAAATCATACACTATTAAATATGGTGCGTTCCATAATGAGTCATGTAATCTTTCCTATGTCCTTTTGGGGATAAACAATTGAAATTGCAATATATCTTCTAAATAGAGTTCCATCTAAATTGGTTGATAAAACACCATATGAGATATGGACTAGTAGAAGACCTAGATTATCACACTTAAAAATTTGGGGATGTGAAGTTTATGTAAAGCGTGCCATATCTGATAAGCTTCAAGCTAAATCAGATAAATGTAAATTTGTGGGGTATTCAAAAGAGAGTTTTGGTTATCAATTTTATCATCCTATTGAGCAAAAGTTGTTTGTCTCAAGACATGCTACATTATTAGAAAGAGAATTTATTCTCAAAGAATGTAGTGGGAGTGAGGTTGAGTTTAAAGAAGTTCAAGAGTCATAAATTCACATCGAAATGGAACAGGAACCTCAAATTTATACATATGATATACAACTGAGAATTCAAAAGACACATAGTCCGCGGTGAACTAGTAGAATACGTCATCCTCTCATTAGATTAGATCTACATATTGAGCAGGGAAAGGATAATGTATCGCTCATACATGATAAGCCTACTACTTTTAAAGAAGCAATGTCTGACATTGATTATTTTAAATGGCAAGAAGCTATAAGGTCTGAAATGTAATCCATGTACACTAGCCAAGTATAGACTTTGGTTGATGCACTTGCTGGTATTGTACCTATTGGATGCAAGTGGATTTTTAATAGAAAAACTAGCATGGATGGTAATGTACATATGTACAAAGCAAGGTTAGTGGCTAAAGGTTATAAACCAAAACAAGGAGTTGATTTTGATGAGACCTTTTTGCCAATAACTATGCTAAAATCTATCAGGATCTTGTTAGCCATAGCAGTATATCATTATTATGAAATATGAAAAGTGGATGTCAAAACTGCATTTCTCAATGGGAATTTATAGAAAGATAAGTATATGACACAACTTGAAGGTTTTGAATCCAAGAGATTTCCTAATCAAGTAAGCAAGTTGCAAAGGTCCATTTATGGACTCAAGCAAGCGTCATGAAGTTGTAATTGTTTTGATTAGACAGTCAAAGAGTTTGATTTTATAAAAAATATGGATGAACCATGTGTCTATAAGAAGGCTAGTAGGAGAGCAATTGTTTTTTTGGTACTATATATGGATGACATATTGCTAATTGGAAACAACATACCTATGCTACAGTCTTTAAAGATCTAGTTATCCAAGAACTTCTCTATGAAGGATATGTGAGAAGCAGCTTATATTTTAGGAATAAAGATCTGTAGAGATAGATCAAAAAGGTTACTTGGATTATCTCATTCCATGTTCATAGATAAAGTGATAAAGAGGTTTAACACGGAGAATTCCAAGAGGAGATTTTTACCCATATTGTATGGGATTTCTCTCTCATAGAGTATGTATGCAAATATACAAGAAGAGAGAGATAAAATGGATTGTATTTCATATGCTTCGGTAATTGGATCAATCATGTATGTGATGTTATATACTAGACTAGATGTTTCTTATGCTTTGAGCATAATGAGCATGTTTTTGTCTAATCCTGGTGAGAGTCACTGGACGGTTGTGAAAAATATCTTAAAATACTAAAGAACAATTAAGGTGTTTTCTAGGTCTATAAAGGAAATTAACTTAGAGTTCAAGGATATTCAAATGCTAGTTTCCAATCTGATCTCGATGATAGTAGATCACAGTCAAGCTACATCTTCATTCTAAATGGTGGTGCGATAAGTTGGAAGAGTTCCAAATAATCAATCATTGCATTAATGACCGAAGCATAGTATATTTAGTGTCAGAGGCAACAAAGGAAGCAGTTTAGATTAAGAAGTTCATCAGTGAACTTAGAGTAGTTCCTAGCATTGTTGAACCTATAGTATTATATTGTGATAATAATGGTGCTATTTTACAAGCAAAGGAACCTACGTCTCATCAATGGTCCAAACATGTACTCAAAAAGTTTCACTTGATCAGGGAGATAGTGGAGCATAAAGACATAATATTGGAGTGAGTTCCCACTAAAGAGAATCTAGCAGATACTAAGTCGTTGCCTCAAAAGAGACCACTACAACAAAACTATACTTTTTGCGTCGTTTTTAAAGTACAAATCGCGAATGGTCTGAGGATTTCGCGACGTCTAGAAAAACGTCATGAAAGAAGCCTAGATTCTTCAACGTTGTAATCAGACATCACGAATAAACGAAGTGTTTGACGTCGTTTTGCTATAAAGACATCCTAAAATAGAAAACAAGACATTCTTGAGAATTAAACATCGGGAAAGGAAAGGTCTAGGTATTTAATTTGTTCTTCTCCCCCACTAGATGAGACGACGTCGTGATGCCCCCCTATAATGACATCGTCTCATCTTTTGTGTAAATGAAAATTAGAGAGCTAGCTTCATCAGTCTCCCGCGCGCGTTTTTGTCGCCTTCCCTCTTCCTCCACCTTCCCTCTCTCGTTTTCTGTCGTGCTTGGAATCTATGGAGGTTGCTTCACCAGTTGACGACCTTTTATCATCTACAGTCGGAGTGCACGTGCGTATTGATTGAGGTAAGTCATTGAACTACTTTGCTTGCAATTAATGTCGGGTAATGTTAGTTTTTGTGTCGATTGAAGTGGACGATTTAATATGGGTTTAAGATTGCTTAATCGTTTGTTTTGATTATCTGTAACACAAAGCATTTGGGTTTGCATTGTGTGACAGTATCTTCTTCCCAGCCTTATGTTCATCTGCCTTTCATTGATTAAGAGGAAATTCATCGTCGCAGTACTCTGTTAAGTTGAAGGGGATGATATCACTAACTCTTAGTCAAATATGAGTGTTTATCCTTATCTTGTAGATTGGATTAAATCTATCTTACATTTTTTATTAGATCTTTTGCATTTATATTTAGATACTTTCGATTTGTGTATTTTTTGAATCACACAGTGAATACAACTTTTCTCATACAAAAGCTCTTTCACAGCCCCTATTTCTCATAGCTGTAGAGTTTATTGTTGAAGGATTGTTTTTCATAATACATAAAGCTCACTTTAAAATCATTCATCATATGAAGATCTTTTGGAATATGTGAAGATAGTCACTGGGAGCAAACATTGATTCTTTGTCTTGTTAAGTGGTTATTTGTATTGGGTGTAATTTGCATTTCTAGTCATTGTCTATTTTGTTAAGCTTAGCTTACATATATATTTATTTATTATGCTCTTTATACAATCTAGAGGGATAGAAATAAATGACTGGATAAGGGAATGGAGATGGAAGTTCAAATTCTGGTTGATTCTACTATATACTATATTAGAGAATTTATCACATGACATGAAGCTCACTTTAAAATCATATACACACACATATATATATGTATGTATGTGTGTGTGTATGTATGTATGTATATTTGTTTGTATGTATGTATGATCTATTTTTTTAAAGTATGATGTATTGCAAGGTAAGAAAAACTTAAAATAAAAGGAATAGCAATTTATACCAAGTAAAGGACATAGATAAAGTGTGCAATGTTATCTGAATGTACACAAGTACATTAGGTGACTTATCCCCACTAGCTAAGTGTAACTACTTTTGTGTTCATTTAAGGGAACACATATGTAAGTTTTTTAGTAGGGTGGAGATGAAACAAATTCCAAAATATCTATTTGTTAGAAGGTGACACATCATGTTGTCTAGTGGCAAGAAAAAATGAGTGTTAGAAACATTTGGGAGGATGACAATATTGGTGTTAGCATGAGAAGGAAATTAGAATCAAGTTTCTATAAACCCCTTAATTACACAAACAAAAAATGAATCAAAATTTGACTACCTATATAATATGATAAAAAACAAATAAAAATATAGAAGTGAAACTATAATTGAGTTAAGAGATGTTGGAGATTGTTGTGGGCATATTGAATCCCTTTTAAAAGAAAATGTTAGGTTAAAAGACTCATTTGTCTCTAGGCCTCGCACTGTGCCAAGAACAAGAAGGTTGCAATATAGTGCAAAAAATTATTACATAAGTTTAACTTATCTAGTGAAATTAGATGTATTACATAAACTTAAATGTTTCTTGAAATTATATATATATTTTTATAAATCTAAATGCTTATTGAAATTAAATGTGAAAGAGAGATTGTAGTTAAACTTTGGATTCACATCTTATATGGTGTTGTTTTTTAGATATGAATTCTCAAATTTTGGCATTGGTTACATTATAAATTATAAACAATCTACTAATGACTTTAGTCTTTTGATCATGGTACTTATATTTAAACCTCTGCTTTTGTTATAAGAGGAAGTAGACAAAAGAAATAGACATAGGATCCTAGAAAAGCTCAATATTTGATTTATAATCTCCTTATAGCCTATAAATTCATAGATTTCTTGAATCTTTCATTAGAAGAACAAAAATGTGCCAAAAATTTTGTTGATGATATTGTCAAACGTAGATTTCAACACTATCTTGACAAATTCCAAAATTACACAAATAAGACTTTGGTTATTTAGATAAGAAAAAGAATGATTAAAATGAATAATGAACAAGTAGTATAAAAAATGAGTGTATAATGCTATGTTGTAGGATATTATATTAATCAATAAAAAAGATTATTACATAAAATTAGATTATCAATTGAAATTAGACGTTTTACATAATTTTAAATATTTCTTAAAATTAAATATATTATATAAGTCTAATGCTTGTTGGAATTAGATTTGAAAGAGAGATTGCATTAAAATTTGGATATGACATCTAGCTAATTTTTATTTTGAAGATATAAATTCTCATATTCTAGCATTGGTTACTTTTAGGGCAACATTGCATATTAAAGGGGTTGCGAGATAATAAGTTAGAAGATAAAATATAACTTCTAATTTAATAGAAAGTCAATCCATTGCCATTTCCCCTGTAGCTCTTTTGACATTTCCACTCCTCAACCCTAACCCAAGAAAGATTGTTACTCCATCTGTGTAGTATAAGAATGGAAATAAGATCAAAGTCCTTATCAATGCCCCCTAAACTAGAAGTTTATAGGTAGAGGAAGCTTAACAAAACCATTGAGTTATTGCTTTGTAACAACGTTAAAGATCTTAATGGTGTTATTAGGAATTGAAAGATTGCAAGATGGAGCTAGAAGTTAGTCTTCCATACTTTTATCCCATAATTAAATAACTGTATTAAATAACTGAACACATTTACCCCAGAATTATCAATGAAGAGATGGTGCAATATGAAGATAAGAGTGAAATATCAAAACAAGGAAACCATTAGTTCATGATATGTAGGTAATCATTTGATTACCCTATAAAGAAGGTAATCACTTGATTCAGCATCCATATATTTTGAATTATTACCAACCTTTTGATTTCTACAATCTAACGGCATAAAAATCAATATAGAGTTTGGTTACCAACATTAATAGTTTGCAAATAGATAAATACAAATCATACACTCGTGAAGGATGTAATACAATTAAAAAAGAAAAAGAAAAGCATTGGCAACCACGCTTTAACATTCTTGTAAAGACCGAAATGTTAAAGCACCTGTTCCTCTCTATTTCTTGAAAATGTTTAATTCAGGTCTTGTAGCAAGCATGTTTAATCATCAGTTATTGCTTTCCCCTTCATCCAGGTAGTATTTCAAATGCCATGTAGTTCATTCAAACTTTTCAAATGTTCATTTCCTACAGTAATAACCTGATTGTGGTGCATCCACTTCACTCTTTACTTTGTCAAGTATCTAAACAACATGATCATTTTGAGTCAATTAGCAGTCTAAGCAGTCAACATTTTGATCTGTCTAAGATACTACATTTCAACACCAAAATCAAATTAACAAAAATGAACTCAAATCATTTACAATAATAAGAAACATGAATAATAGGCTTGATATTATTCAATAGCATTTCTTTTATCAACTGAAGATATATGATAATAATTTTGTTCTATTTTTCATTTGATTATTTTCTTATATCTCTCTAAGATATAAGTTGATTAGGATCGATCCTTTTTCGGTATATGAAATAATTCGAATCTTTGCAGCTAATAATGGACGATGTTAGTACAATAATACTCTGACTATAAACCTCGTTTAAAATGAACTTCTGGTTCTTTGTGGATCTATTAAATGATCTGAATTGTTGTTTTCAATTCATAGGAGTATTTTTTTCCAGAATCATCATGACATAGCTTCTTCTGTCTTAGATAAATTCAACTGTTGTTTCCTAGATATCAACCAAATTTTCGATTTTGATTCTCCAATCATGAGCAGAAAGTAATTGTGAGCAATTGGTTAACATTTCTTTGTTTCTGTTATGTTTGATATATTTCCTTGATTACTGTATGTCATATGTTGCTAGCTTTGTGAGATTCACACTATAATTGACTGGTTTTGTAGTTATACTTTGTTTTCTTATCCATAAGTTGTTGGGTTAGTGTATTAAGTACTAAGATATAGCCAATTTTTACGGTCTTAGAGTTCAGGTGATTCAGGTTTATAAGGTAGTTTATGTTTGATGAGAATATTGCATGCTGAATTGGCTTTAATAACGAAATGGAAATGATGTAAACAATTTCTTACGTATTGAGCTAGAGGACAAGTTGTAAACCTTATTATAACCGTTGCTTGGTTGAATAAGAATCATTGATTCCCTCTGCTATCTGTTTTGCATTCCATTCTTAAAGAGTGGTTGATGAAAGGTCTGCTCATTAGCATAGTCGGCTTTGATTGGGCATCATCATATATGGTGTAGCAGCTAACATGATATTTTGGATTGTTTTACATTATATATTAATAGTTAAAGTTTCATTTCTAGGTTGCTTGTAAACTACAATCAAATCATTTCCTTACAACCATGTTAAAAGTGAATGCATCAATGTTGAAAGTGAATGCAACAATGCCATGTTAACAGAACAATAGATATTAAGCTGATACATATTATTGTCTCCTAAATGTGTGTAATGCCAATGAATAGTTAATTCTTAAATCCTCAAGCATGTGCTTCTTTTATAGATGGCAAGGGTGTAGGCATCACATTGTATACATTCCCAATCATCTAGCTCTTCATTAAAAATCAGTTTCTTATTTTCTTGTTTTCTTGTTTTCAACTATTGTTTTTGCAGATTGAATTCAAATACAAAGTAAGACACAATCATCTATCTCTTCATTAATCCATATAGAAGGTAATATACTGTCATTATGCTAATTTAGATTTCTATTTACTTTATATTGGCAATAATTTGATTTACAATAAGTAGATTTCTGTTTTGTTTCACATTTATCCCCATTTGTGTTGTTTTACTTCACATGAATGTAAAGACTAATTAACTTCTTAAATAATTTTGTTTCTTATCTACTTGGTTAAATGTGTGTAAACGGTTGTCGAAGTTATGCACTTGAGAATGACATTTATGTATTTAATGAAACGATTGAAAAATGTGTTCGCTCCTATTAAGCTTTCATTGATGATATTGATGTTTGCAAGGTTGAGAATGTGAAAGCTGTTGAAATTTAGGTTAATGACATAGGTTAATCAAAAGTTTAATTTGCTTATTGATGGACATTGCATTATAGACATCATAGATAAGGCTTTACAGTGATGGATGTAATAAGAAAAAGGAATTTATGCACTAATGTCGATGTGAATGCAGGTGAATCCCATGCGACCTGGTCTACCCAAGAAGAAGAATAAGGGTGCACCAAGTAGCTTAGTACCTACACAACTGCAGTCGCGGTACCGTCAAATAATTGAAAGTGCAGCTAATAAACCATGTGCTCGTACACAACCACAAGATCAGACACCTGCACCTGCACCTACACAGGCACAAGCTCACACCCGTACACCTTCTAAGCCTACTACAACACCAAGAGAAGTCACATTTATGCCTACTATTCATCCGAGAGATAAGTATGAACAAATTTTGAATATGCGACGCAATATTAGTTCTCCGTCAACGTCTCAAGAGATGCCTTCAGCTTCTAATCATCTAACACCAGTAAATCACACAATTCTTTCCACTGTGAGCTCCTCTTCTATAAGCACTACAGGTATGATTTTAAGATTCATTATTAACATTAATTAAAATTATTAACATTGTTATATGTTAATTATAAATTATTCCTTTGCTATTTTAGGATCCACAACTGATGCAAAAAAAAAAACAAGGGGTGTCATAAAAGGACACGGATTGGCAAAGATTAATAAGGTGATAGGTAGAAGATTGGAGATAGAGATCTTTCCTACTGAAGGACGACCAACCAACTCCGTACAATCTGCCAAATTATCCAGTGAGATTGGTGTGGTATCCTGAATTTCTTTGCCTGTAAGAACAAAATTTTAAAAAATTACTAATGAGGAATTGGACATTACATTTGATAAGTTAGACGTAAGTATTCTAAACCAATCCAATTTGTACGTGTTTTCCATATGCTTAAAGCGTTGACCAATAATCTATGCTTTTTTTCAACAAAAGTTGGAAGTCAAGGGCATGAGGATTGACAACGAAGTACATGATGCTATGAAGAGGTTTCTTGCTTTAAGGTCTAAAGATCAAAGGTATAATTTTAAAAAGCATTTTACCAAGCACGGAAAGGATGTGAAGCCGCATAATGTCACAATGGCGGAGTGGATGGATTTATGCGAGTATTGGGAGCAATCAGTTACAAAGGTTAACTTTTATTTGATAAAAAAACTTTATTTCATAACTTATTTGATAATTAATTATATTTTAGTATTTATGAATTGTGATTTATAGATTTTATAATAGATGTTGCTACGTGTATGATTAGGAAAAAAAATAAAAAAAGCTAAATTGGCAAGAAGTCAGGTCAAATGTCCACCAAACTCCGAATCCAAGGCCTTTGTAGCGATAGGACATGAGATTGTGAGTTATTATCTTTTAAATTATATTTCACTTTGATTGACATTTAAAATTTTATGAAAAGAATTACTAATAATATTTTCTTTTACAACAGAGTGACAAGGATGGAGAAGAGTGTGATTGGATGAATGTAACACCCCACACCCGCAGGATCCGAACCCGACATCTACAGTGATATCCGGGTCCGTGCCCCGCGAGAATGGCGTGCTAACCACTCGATTAGAAATCAGTACATTACTATTTATAACAAATGCGCGGAAGTCTATCCATTTGGGTACAAACATTTTCAATAGCCACTGAGATCAATCTTACGAATACAAATCAACCTTTTAGTACCAAAAGTAAAGACATGCAATGCAGACACGAACTGATCCCGACTTCTGACCTTCACTTGAATCCAGCAACATACTCCCGTTTTGCTAACGGGGTACTCTTCGGTTCCTGAAAAATAATTGCAATGTTGGGTGAGTTTGCGAACTCAGTGAGAAACCATCATCGATGGTTCACTCAAATCA
>JANJEY010000234.1:64178386-64188954 GCA_024703695.1 Erythroxylum cataractarum | reverse complement strand
CCCGACGAGCCTTCCTTGTTTTGCAGGTATATTCACGCCGTATTCATCACAGAAGGTAGAAGACGATGGATTTCAATGGAAACGCACCGTTCAGCCAGAATCCGGCAGAACCACAATCCAAGTTGTAGGCTTGTCCCAATCCATGGAATCATCCACCTCATGCGCTCTTACATCTCATACTGATAAAACAGTGAGGGGATAAATTACGATATAATCTTAGCCAACTTTTCAATAAAACAGCGTATTTATTTTGTTGTTAGGATTCGAACCTTAATCTTTATCCTAAATTAACCTAGTTAATGACCAACTGCGTGCGGGATATATATTGTGTTTACTTATGGAAGTATGGAACACATCATATTTCTTGTTGTTGTTGAGCTCCTTTCTCTACAACTGTGATCGAACTCTTTAATTTCTGAAAATATGCAAAGAAGTAGGATAAGGACATCAAAATAAATACTGTAAAGCGTACCAATTATTTCAATTCAGTATTAATAAATAATAGGGTAAAAGAAATGAAATTATCTTATAGTTTAAAAAAAATTAAAAGCTTTAATCTTAAATTTTCTAATTTTTTTATAATTTTTAAAATTTTTATTCTTTTAAGTTTCGATTAAAAATAACGACATGAAAATCACACATAAACTAATTTATGTTATTTACATTACAATTCAACATATTTCTTAAACTATAATTGAACAAATTAACTTTGACATATAATATAATTATTAATTTATGTATACTTTAATTGATTTAAATCAAGTTCAAGATCTAAGTTGAGTTATCATGTAAATCACATTTGATTAGTTTATGCATGATACTTATACTGTATATATTTTTATTATTATTTAATTGACATAAAAGAAAGAAGTTTTCTGAAAAATAGGAAATTTATAATTTTAAAAAAAAATTCAAATTTTCTTAGAAAATAAAAGAGGTTTATGTAATTTACCTTAAATAATATAAGAAAATTTGACTTACTATTACCAGCATAAGCAAAGAATAGTCATCTATAAAAATTAAATATTATTACTCCAAGTATTAATTCTGACATAGTTAATTTTTATGATTGTTAATAATAATTATAAATCATTAAATTTTAAATTTAAACTTAATAAATGTAAACACCATCAAATTATACTCACCATCGTCATCATTATACCTAAAATTTCATGAAAATTCCAAATATAGATTTTCTATTAAAAAAAATTAATTGATGATCTTAAAGATTGACTAATTTGAATACCAATTTACAACAAAGAAAAAGACAAGTTAGGCTGGATTTCTTTTAGTGATCATCGACCTTGAGTCAAGCATTAAGAACCGTAATTAAGAGTTTGGTTTAAGCCATAAAAATGATCACCAACTCTTACTAACATTGACTTTTATATGTACTAAAGGCCGCCTTCAAGGGATGTGGTTTGATGGTTGAGAGCAGGGTTTGATTTTGATTAGGTCCCAGGTTCGATTCTTTGCTAGCCCCTCTTGTATGAACTTGAGGCAGTCAAGATTTTACCTGTAGATGAAGAACTAATTAGGTCCTCAATAATAAGGTGCGTTCGCTTAGCCCGCCTGTGAAGTGATGCGTCAATTAAACTTTCAAAAAAAATATGCCCACTTGACCCGTCTACGAAATTTCCTCGCATCTAACCAAAATAATAATAAAAAAAAGAGTACTAAAGGCCACCTTTGATATGTACTAAAGGCCACCACAACCCTACTCTTCGGTTTTGCAGATCCAAAGCGTAGGAGCCAAAACTCAAGAGCGCACACAGACAAAAACAAACACTAGTGTCCTACGTGCACCGGTTAGAATATACACTTCCGTAAGATGCTCTTTAATGATCCATTATATACCACCCATCCTCCTATATCTTCATCATTTCTCTTATCAGACACCCTTTACTTTCTAAATCTGATAAAGCTTTCAGCTTTTTTCCTTTTTTAATCAGTTCGCAATTAGCGGATTTCTAAGAGATTTTTCCTTCTCTGGATTTTGCTTTTTCCTTTCCTTCTTTTTGTTTCTCTCGATTCTCGGTGCAACTGGCTGTCAGGTTCCCGATTCTTGGCGTAGACATACGTAAACTAGCGTCAGCCTATTAAATCCTATGCAGTAGCTTTGGCCATTGTGTCGTACTCGCTATTCAAAGACCAACACAGACATACATATAACTATATAGTTAATTACGTGGGAGTTTCGGATTAGTTAAGAACGTGAAGACTTTTGTTTCCGGTCCGCGGATTTGTGTCCGAGATGGGAAATTGTCAAGCCGCAGAGGCAGCGACTGTGGTGATTCAACATCCGGGAAACAAGATCGAGAGGATTTACTGGTCAGTGAGTGCGCATGAGATCATGAACTCGAATCCAGGCCATTACGTGGCACTAGTGGTGACATCACCAACTATGAGAACAGAGAATGGCATGCCATTGAAACAGCTCAAGCTTCTCCGACCTGACGATACTTTGCTCATCGGTCAGTTTTATCGACTAGTCAGTTTTGAAGGTACGCATCATATTTTCGACCAGCTTACTAATGTTAAGATTGGTTCACGACTCCGAAAATTTGCAACTTTCCATGTGTTTGTTAAGAGCAAGTCTTGTTCTTGTTTCAGATGTTCTGAAAGAGTTTAATGAGAAGAAGTGTGCTAAGTTAGGAAAGATGCTGAAGAACAGCGAAGGGCATGGAACGGAAATGAAGAGGAAGGACTCGGTCACGCCAGACTCGAGCCCGGTTGATAAACCTGAGAACAACCAAAACTCAATTGAGGTAACAACAAGAACTCCAACTAATTGTGCTGATCAATGGACATGACCCAAGTTTGTTGGTTCAAGTGTGGTAATTATGCACATAGTGGTGATGATAGTGGACAAGGGCATGGCATAAGGTTATGATCCCTTTTCTATTCTGAACATAGAGAAACAGAGTACCTATCTCTTTTCTTTTTTTCCACTTCAGTTCATAAATAGGAAAAGCATCTTTTGAAGTTCCAGAGAGAAGCTGAAGACGAAAAAATGAGGGTTAGTAAATCAAAATTTTATTCTTTGGTTGGTAAATTGTCAATTCTGAATGAAAAAAGCCTGGAACTTTGTTTTAGACAACGAATCTCAAGGCAGGTCATTTTCTATAAAGTTGGTATTTTTTGTTGGAGGAAAGGTTTTTTGAGCGACTCGATAAATCTGGCAGGCAACTAAAAGTCTTTGACATGATGGAAGATGCCATTGTTCCATTACCCTGTGTACAGAATACTTCTGTTTGATCAGATTTAGTCGTGCGTGTAGTTTTTGGTCTTAAAAATTAGCCTTTTATTAAGGCATTAGAATCGGACTCTGTTCAACTAAGGAGAAAAGTTTGAACCTTTACTTTTGACTTGATGTCGACCATGTGAATTCGGTTTGATTTGCAGCTTGTCTCAAATATTCATCATCTCTCTCAGTATGTATCGTATGTACAATGAACGACTGTTGGATGGTCAACAATGTAATAAAATGCATATCATTGTTTTGTGTAAAAACTTCAGTTTACAAAAAGAAAAGGAAACCTCTGTTTATAGATTTCATACCTCTATAGATGTATAGGAAAAGGGAGTTTTGTTGAAGCCGAAAACACATGTCTAGAACAAGAAAAACACTTATCTTTGCATAGTTACAATATGAAATTGGCATTTATAAATAAGTCTGAATTGTCACTGTTTATACATATTCTCAGGAAGAGCGGGAGCTTCTTGGAGTAGGAGGCAACGGTGGCATTAGGAGCAGAGGAGTGGGGAGGCATTACACTGGTGGTGGAGGCCAATGGAAGCCAGCCTTACAGAGCATTTCGGAGACTGGAACCTGAAATTAGATCACTCTCCACTTTCTACCATGTGCTTACTCTAGAGTCTAGACAAATAAGAAGAAACAAGGGACTTGTCTTTTACTATCATTGCCTATCCTTTCATTCACTCTTCTCAATGCAATTTAAGTTGGAATGAAAAACTAGTCCTGAGTTCAAAATCACCTGAAGTTAATAGTTCAAACAAGTTGGGGATTAATTAGGGATTTGAACTAATTCATGACAAATGCTCAAAACGATGTCATTTTAAGCATTGGAGAAGACTGGACAAGGTTATTTTAGACAGAAAAAATAAACGTTGAATCCCTTAATGAGCTAATCTAATATAAGGAATTTTTTTGAATCTAATGCGCAAAAACATTATATATTTTAAATCTCTTTTTTCTTAATTTTAAAACTCAAAACACAATTAAAATGATATATTTTACTAATGTTTTGAAAACCATTAAATCTTAATTTAAAATGTGATCGGAAAAAAACTATTATAATATTGAAGAAATTTAAGTTTAATTAAAAATTAAATCATTAAATAAAATTAATTAGTTTATTTTATTTTATAAAAAAGTCTAGTAACTTATAAAAACTTATTGATTAATGAATAAACCGTTCGATTTTTAATAACAAAATTTATTAAAATAAATCAAACAAAAGTTAAAAACTAGTCATTGGTTTAAAGTATTTACAATTGAACCGACCAAATTGATTGAATTTTTAATCCTCGTATTAAAATGATATATTTTACATCTCCTTTTTAATTTGAAAATTCAAACCACAATTAAAGTGATCAATGTCGGATTTTATGAATTAGTTCAAATTTAATTATGCCTAAATTTATAAAAAGATGAGGCTACTGCTAGGTCATAGATTTGATAAATGACTTTATGACTGAAGTCATTGATTAATGCTTCTAACTTGGGTTAGTGGTGTTTAAATGAACTTTGTCTTTTTGAAGTGTCCACTCCACCCGCAATGAGAACCATATTATTTGCCTTTCATTATACATGATTTTGTCATTACATTGCACAAAATGATTACAATTTTTGAC
Organism: Erythroxylum cataractarum; assembly: GCA_024703695.1. NCBI lineage: Eukaryota > Viridiplantae > Streptophyta > Magnoliopsida > Malpighiales > Erythroxylaceae > Erythroxylum > Erythroxylum cataractarum. The sequence continues at coordinate 64,184,076 of JANJEY010000234.1, read as the reverse complement.
TTTTCATGTGATTTGATATTACATTTTGTTTTATGCGCCTCATCCTCCAAAATATTACTCACGAGCTTGCCATTTCACGTCTCATAAATGGGTTATGCAATTCTCTTGATGCCTCAAATCATCTATCCCACTTCTCAGTCTCTGTGTTATTTTAATTGAAATCTCATTCATTTATTTATATGAATTTATATAAATGGATTACTGAAATTTAATGGTGTCTTATTGAATCTCAGTTATCCATTTATGTAGATACACATAAATAGATAACTAAAATTCAATAGGAAAAAATAGGGACAGAGGAAGTGAAACAAAGGATCACGTCCATTCTCCTTGAATACATTTCTTTTTTGGGCACAAGGCAATTATTTTATGTGCCATTGTTAATAAATAAATGTATAAAGAAGAGTACTGCATGATATATGGGGTTCGTTTGGTAGATAACTAATCAGTTATTTTTTTAACGGATTGGTTGTCATAAGTTATTTGACTTTTCAAACATCTATAAAACATGTTTGATAGACAGTTTCTCCAACAGCTTATTTAACGTAAACAACTATTGTTGAAAACACTCCTAATGTAGCTAATAAGTTAGAAACATTTGTAAATTTTGTGTAAATTTTAATTTTTATTCTATTTTTATTAGTGTCAAATTTTTAAATTTTGTAAAATTAAATATTTAATTGTAACCTTATAAATTTTTTTAAATCACGTCCTTACAAGTTATTCTTAATTTAATAAATAAAAAATTTATAATATTATATAAAAAACACTAATATGATGTAGCTTGTTACATTATTCATATTAATAAAACTTTAACGTTAAATTATTATTATTATTGTTATTATTATTAGTATTGTTGTTGTTGTTATTATTATTATTATTATACGTTCTATGTTTTTTATTAGAATTATAAACTTGATTTCTGTAGAATTAAATATCTAAAATATAAATTTCTAGAAGAATATTTAACGAAATACTAAGATATATAATATTTATACCTTTATAAATTTTTAAAGTTATGTCCTCATAAATTATTTTATATATAAATAATTAATATTAAATATATAATTTTATCAAACATCAGATGACAAACAACTAATACAATGAACTGGTTAAATCAGTTGATAGAATTAGCTATCAACTAACAACTGATAGAATCAACTGATTATCAAACATGACCATAAAAACAAAAACGGTCACTTTAGATGGATAAATAGAAAGAAAGACAGAGTGACACATAGGAACAAAAAAAAAAGAGAATTGATCCCATCTTTTTCATAAATTGATAATCCACCATGTTGCAATTTATTAGGATATCTTTGATTGGTAGCCTAACTCAAAATTGAATGATAAGATTAGTTCAAAACTTGGTCAAGCTTGAGTTAGGTTAAATTTAATTAAATATATTTTTTAAATTAAAATTGATAATATTTTTATTAAAATTTATCAAACTCAATTTAAAATTTAATTAATTTAGACTGAGTTTGTTGACTTTAAATTAAATTAACTTGAGCTCAACAAAACTTATCATTCATAGTTAAAAGGAAGACAAAAAGGCCTAAGCTTTGGTCTGAAGCTCGACAAGTAAAATAGCTGTACAATGCATCTCTTTGTCACTTTTTTTTTTAAAAAAGTAATAGTACAGACCTTCGTTAGTTTTAATTGGGCGAAGAGAGCATTAGGCCCAAATGCAGTTTTTGAAGTTAAATAGCCAAAAATGCCCTCCCCAAAATTCCCTATTTTCAATCGGAGCCTTCTCTCTCTCCCCCGTCTATCCAGGAACAATGGATCCTCCAAGACCCTATCGGAGCTCCGGCTATATTTTTCGGATCCTCTTGGTCGCATTTCCTGTTTTCTTCTCTTTTGTCTCTTCTCATGAAGTTTCTCTAGGTGGGTTCTCTTGATTCTGGTATTTTATTTTGTGATGACTAAGATATTCAGTATCTAGGGTTTCAAGTTTCCAACTTTTGGTTGTAGATACCACTATTTGTTGAAATTGGGATATGGGTATTGTTTCTTGTGGAAAAATGCTACTTTTTCTAATTGAAGTTTGTGATGTATATATGTTCTTGGGTTTTGTAGTTGTTGGTGAGTCTAATAAACTGCAGCTGTCTCCTAGCTTGCAAGTATTGAACTCTCCAGGCACTAAGCCAGGAACTTCTTCGCTGTGCGCAAGAGTTCATATCCATGGATTGGCGAGGATCAAAAACTTGGACAAAATTTCCCATTCATTGAAGGTGAATGTTTCATGTTCAAGTTCGAGCCTTCGCCAGCCAAAAGTCGAAGTTTGTTTCCATAGGTAAATTTGTCTCAATTATAGAAGTAGTTTCAGTTTCGTTAAATTAATCCTTGTTAATTTGCAGTCAGATGCCTCAAACTTTTAGTTTTTCACATTGCTAAAGACTTCTTTTTTAAGAGAATTTTTGCTAAAGACTTCAGTTCTCATGTTAAGGCATCTCCTGGTTTACTTACGAACAAGTGTTTCCTTTGCAGGAATGCATCCCTTGGAATAGGGAGGTGTCCTCAGGGAAAGTGGGAAAAGGTTGACAAGGGTTCATGGGCTCGAGCCATGTCGGCCTTTGACCACAAGCTGTTAGATATAAGGATGGCTGGTTCATCCTCAGAAAATGTCGAACTATCCATCAAAGAAGGTATCCTCTTCACTGCTTTTCCGCTGTTCTTCCATTTTATGTATATTGCTGTTTGTTACATGTCTATCAACTTCAGCGGACTTCTGATGCTGGTGGCTTGTTATATTCTTCTTTTCTTCTTGCAGAAATTTTCTTGTATCGTGTAATATTTTTGATCTTTGGCATTCTTCTGTTGAGTATGGCATCGTCTCTGAGTAAGTCATTGGCTTTCTACTACGGCAGTGCTATGACAATTGGCATTTTCCTTGTGGTACTGGTGATCCTATTTCAGGTAATATAGTAGTCCAATCCTCACTTCTTGTTATCTGGGTTTGTTTATTACTTATATGTTATCTATGTGCTTGTATTGAATTCATTCATTTCAACCTCAAGAGGTGGTCAAATATGTTGGCCACTAGATACTTAAATCAGTGTTTTCTTTGGTTACAAGGATCAAAGTTCAAGTTAAAACTGCATTCCATGTTTTGGTTATACTTGTGCTGTACTTGTAAGTTGTTTCACATCTATTCCATGCTTCATGTGTAATATTTGTCATTGTCCTTGATTCCATTCTTCTTCTAGTGTGCTCATCAATGACATTGGCAATCAAAACAGCACTTCTCCAATATTTCGTGTTTTCCTTCATATTTTGGTTTGATTTTTTTAATCTCACCTGTGTTGCTGTTGTCAGGGGATGAAGCTTTTGCCAACCGGTCGAAAGAACTCTCTTGCTATTTTTATATACTCGTCTCTTGTACGTTGCATTTTCTGAATTTGACTTCATGTTTGCAGAATACCATCGTTAAATAAAACTCATGCATATCTTCTCATAATTTAATCAGGTTGGTTTGGGCTCCTTTCTTCTGCGATATTTGCCAGCATTGCTTCGTTCAATACTTTTGGAGATGGGAATCAGTGAAGACATGTACTATCCTGTATGTAAGTTGCAAAGATAATATTTTGCTATCAAGTCAATAATATTGCATAAGAATAACATTTTGTTCACTGGATAAAGTAATGTTCTTATAACCACAGTTGGCACTTTTCCTTGTGGCTTTTGTTATTCTTGCTGGAGCATGGATGGGTTTTTGGGCTGTCCGCAAACTAGTCCTTAAAGAGGATGGATCTGTTGATATCAGTACTGCTAATTTTGTTACCTGGTCTATCAGATGTTTTGCTGCTGTCATGATACTTCAGGTACTTTTTCCCATCTGCAGTTAGAAGTGTGTAATGTTTTATGTTTACTTCCTGTCCAGTCTGTCATATGATATTCAATTTCTAGAGTTCTTTGGATCCCCTGCTGGCAGCTGAGGCATTGATATCTGGAATTATCATCTCATCAATATTAAGGAGAGTTTTCAGAGTGAAATTTTTGCGTCGCCTATACAAGTAAGTGTGCATTTTCTTAATAGGGTTTTGTTCATATTACCAATTTAAACTAGGGTTCATTTTATTTGATGACAATTGGTGTGGTTTTCCAGCAATGTGTACTGAGGATATTGGAATTTCAAAATTTGTTATAGCCATTTTTGTGTCAAGTTTTGTTGGGAATCATGCTTCAGTTTCCCCAGTTGTTGACCAGTGAAGTTCTTACATACGTAACGTTAGTGTGCAGCAGAATATTCATTTTGATCCATATCCTGTTCTATATCAGATTCAAGAAAGAATTTGATTGAAATGTTTTAGAATAAATATGCAGGAAGTCGTTAAAATTAGTGAAAAGCATCCACTTGCCGTCTGATGTTCCTGATTTGTCACCATTTGGAGGTTCTCCTGATAAATATGGATTTAGGAGTCCCGATGACTCTAAAATCAATCGATCTAGGCCTAAAAGATTCACCCTTGCCTCAAGCAGTTCTCCTATGCAAGGTTTGCTAGTTTCCAATCTCACCTAAACAACACGGCATAAGTTAAGATGCGGCCTCATGTGCAGTAAGCACACTCGTTTTAACACTGACCATTCTTCTTTGTTTCAGATTTTAGCAGGAAACAATCTCGTGAGTTGGCGGATTTAGATGTGTACCCTTCTGCCATCCATAGAACACCCGAAAGGAGAAAATTCTCAAAGGGTGAATGGGAGAAGTTCACCAAAGACTCCACTCAAAAAGCTGTTCAAGAACTTGTTTTGTCACCCGATTTTAGCCAATGGGCTGCGGCTAATGCAGAAAGAATCACTGTAACCCCACCGTCCATTGGAACATCTTCTTGGTTTTAAATAGTTTTAATCTTTGCACTTTGCAGAGTGCATGTGACTGATACTACGAAATTTAGGAAGAGGCACCATGACGATGATGATTAGCATTTGAATTTTTGATAGTTTAAAGCATGGGAGTCAGTTAAACGTTGTATGATATGTAACTAGGAGTGTGATATCATTGGTGGCTTTGCGTAGAGAAATTGATTCCATTCCAAATGGAAATGGGCTTTCTCGATAATTTCTGTTGAAATTGGACAAGTAATTAAATCATGTCATCTATTTGGGAATAGGATGGCAAAAAAGCTCGGGCCAGTCTCAAGTATGATTCGAAGTCAACAAGTTAGGTTTGAATCGATTTGAGTCTCGGTAACGCAAAAATGACAAGCTCAGGTAAGTCTTAAGTCTAACTCGAAGTTAACAAGTTAGGTTTGAGTTGATTGAGTTTTGGATTAAGCTAACACCAATGAAGTCATTTTGTTTTTATAAAAGTATTAAAAATTTTAATTAGACCTAAAATGCTAGAGTAACCTAATTTGACTTATTGTCATCCGTACTTGAGATGGCCACGTTTATAGTACCCAATTAATAATAGGTAGTCAATATCAAGATTATGTGAAGTAAATAAGCGTTATTATTTTATTTTAACATAATTAATTATATTAAAATCAATGTTATGAATACCGTACCAGGCTTGGTACCGGATTGGACTCTGGAATGGAACCGTACTGATATCGGTCGGTACCGGGTACCGTTTCGGGATATTTTTTAAATTTATAAAATAGTCCCTAAACTTTTAAAAAATTGCAAAATAGTTCATATTAATATATATTATACAGTTGTACTGTATAATATCAACCAATAAA
>JANJEY010000234.1:64129952-64149705 GCA_024703695.1 Erythroxylum cataractarum | reverse complement strand
CGCCACCATCTTCGCCTCCCAACGCTTCTTCTTCTCCTCCCTCGGCCAATCCAACTCCATCATCGAGTCGACGGACATGCTCACCTCAGCTCCCGAGCCTCAGTCGCTGCTCAACGGAGGTATAAATAAAAACCGGACCGGACCAGACCGTCCGATCCCACCAAAAAAGGTTAAACCGGCCGGTTTTTATACAGAGAGGTTAGTAGATAAAACCGAACCAGACCAATAACAGATTCAGAGATTTTCCGGTCGGACCTGATGGTCCGAACCGGTTTTTAAAAAGATTTATCGGTCCGAACGTGTTTTTAAAAAGATTGCTTAAAATAAAGGAAATTGGGTTCGTAATGGATGACTTTAGGTTATTTGTCAATGACTTGAGATAAAACTTAAGCATGTACATCAAAGGATACGAGTCTATGCCACGAAAGCAAGCCAGTAAGTATCCTGCTATTTTATAAATATCTTTAAATATTAAGAGATGTTAATTTTTTAAATAGAACTTTCATTTAATTTATACAATAATTATTAATTTATTAAATAATTTATTTAAGATATAAAATATATAATAATTGTTTAAAATTGTATTTAATAACAATTATAAAAATTAATAAATACATTACTTTTACTATTTGCACGACTTAAATCATTATCAAACTTGAATAAAAAAACGAGCCATTTGACAGGTTTAACTCTGAATAATCTTAAATTGGCCAAATTTTGATTCAATTTTAAATTTTTTAGTTTGATCAATTTTTATAGACTAATATATTTTTATAAACTAAAATAAGCTAATTAAATTTTATTTAATAGTTTTTAATTTTAAATTTAAATTAAGGACTGTTCAATTTAATTATATTTTAATTTTATTCAAATTTTAATCAATTTTATAAAAATATATTTACAGTTAAACCTTTAAAAGTTTAATCATCAACTTTACAACTACTTTTCACTTTAGTTTCAGTATAAAAGAGTAATGAAATAAATAGACTTTTAAATATGTCTAACATTTTTATTATTTTAAAAATTAACAATAAATTTTAAAATTTATTAAAACCTGATACAACGTAGTATAACTTTTGGGCGATTAAGGTAGAGAACAATGGATTAAGGTAAAGCTTGAACTGACTTATTTCCAAATTGTCCTCGTTATTACAGCGGACACGAAATCTTCGGAGTTTGAGACAAATCCTATTAAGAGTGAGAGAAGTCAAAGAGCCGTCATCTCCCAACAAACGTTGTCTCTCACACACAAAGATAAGAGAGACAAAGACAGCAACTTTGTTCTCAAGTCATCGTCACCTTTCATCACCCGCCCCTAGATCCATATTGAACCAGTAAAATCAAGTGATACCCAACTTCAATCTCTGCTTCTGTTCTGCTTTTGACCTTTTTGTTGGGGGCTTGTCAGATGAGAGCCTCTTTGTTCATGTTGGATGGTACGTGTGAACTGGGCTGTGGATTTTTTACTTCATTGAGTTCGTTCGTTGCTCGAACTATGAAGAGCATCCTCTGTTAAAATCATCTCTGAAAATTTAGCTCCCCTCATGGTTCGGTTCTCGCCAGGTAAGTTGTTTGACTTGGCACTCGGTTGTTGCTTTATTACGTGTTTGGTTTTCTCCTGCATATTCGACTTCATTTTTTTTGTGAAGTTTCTGAAATGATTTAATATCAACATGGCTTGGGTGGTTAGGAGAGGGAGCCTAAATCATTCATATGGGTTTGTTAGTTGATCTACCATCTGGGATAGAACTACCTCTGAGATATCTTTGAACGCGTTAGACTGCTACGGGGATGATGGGATCATTTTTGATAAACTTTTACTGAAATAATAATACTGCCAGTTCTGCTATTTGTTTATGTATCATGGAAAGTACCTGATGATTGGGAAAGTTTTGACTTTTATGGGAAAAACATTTTCCAGTTTGTTGCCTTTGAAAGTTCTAAATGGAAATCATTAATTTATTCCTAGCATGAATCCTTCTACTTCTCGTTTGCTCTGAGCATTCTGATCATGTCATGAACAAATATGGAGCACTTTTGTTGTGACTCGTATTTGGTCCAGTTAATTGGATCTCCGCGTGTTGCATAATTTTATATGCAGTGTTGCCTTGGAGGTAAAAGAGGAAAGAAAATGAGAGTAAAGAACAAATATAGGAAATCAACAACTTTTAATTTTGCATTGCAGGGAGCAGATGCTCATTATCTACGGTGGTTTGGAGTTTGGTGGGGTTTCTACTTTTAAATCATCTGTACTCCCTTGTCAGCCACAATGGTGGAAAAGGTGGAGATGTTCAGTTTCGGGCGGGTGATAATCCAGTAATTTGTGACCTTAAAGAAGTGGAACAGGAGAACATTCAAATTCCCCCACCTAGGAAAAGATCACCACGTACAGCAAAAAGACATTCTAGAAGGGCAACCACACTGATTGATGAATTTCTTGATGAGAATTCGCAACTTAGGCACGTATTCTTTCCTGGCATGAAAGCTGCTATAGGTCCAACGAAAAGTGCTAGCAATGATAGTTCCTACTATCACCCTGGGAGGATTTGGTTGGATACAGATGGGAACCCGATTCAAGCTCATGGAGGGGGCATCCTGTATGATGAAAAATCTAGGACATATTATTGGTATGGAGAGTACAAAGATGGACCAACATATCATGCTCATAAAAAAGCAGCAGCACGAGTGAGTGCTACATATTCATTTTACCATATTTTTGTTGCCAGTTTCTGACAGTCATTTTCCTCTAAGAAAATATTATATAGAAATTGCAGCTGTGAGTGGAAATTTCATTGCTCATTGTTCTTTGAATTTGTGGGCCATTACGATTGATTAGCAATCATGTGACCACATGCTCTTTTGATTATGATTCATCAAATATTATAGAAATTATAGATGAGTATAAATTTCAATCTTCTTTGAATATCTGCACAGTTGATTCTGGTTCATGAAATTCCTTGAAACCATGCTGTTTTGTATTGGAAGTGAATTTTGTTTAACTCCTAACAGTGTATACTTCGTTCAACAATTCACCAAGTTAATACCAACTTTGATGGTTAGCTTATGAGGCCTCTCTCCACTTTGAGTAGAGAATTAATCCCGTTAATACTTGATACTGGTCTGATTTTTGCTATCTATAATCTTGGTACTTGGTAGGATTGATTTTGGAATACGGTTTTGTTCTTTTGATTGGTTTTAGCTTCCATGTGCTGGAAAACAGATATAACAAAATTTACATCAACCACTATTTTTTTGACTGGGTAGTTGAGCTAGTGATGATATAATGGTTCACTAGAAGTTGCTGGTATCAAGTTGTATAACTCTGAGCGGCTTTTTGATTTGTTTGTGGTAGTAATTGCATACTTTGGGGAAATTGAATATGATGGGGAAGACCGGAAAAACAATCTGATGCCAATTTTTCTGTTCAAGGTCCTATATTTATTTCAGTTCAGCGTGCAAATGAACTATTTGATCTACATCTAAGTCCATGAAAGGGTTAATTATTAATTTGATACCCTTATTTCCTTGCATAGTATCCTAGAAGTCCTGGAGAACATTTTTGTCCTGCAGAATTGACTAATAGGTATGATGCCTTAGATTACCAACTTCTGTCCTTCTGTTTTTCTAATTCAAGATGTCAATATTTCTATTTATCTTTTTAAGAAACTAGTTCCTGCATAAGTTTCAGTTTGAGTGGATTAAGTGGCACCAATATTTGTTCTTCCAGTCCAAAGCTTCAGAAATCAGTTAAGTAAGCTCGTCTTTAATTTCAGAACTCTCTCCCAACATGGATAGGCAAAAAACCACCAGGTAGTGCTACTGAGTAGGAGAAAATCTTTTTGCTAGCTAATTACTTTTATCATGCATAGAAACTTCGTTCATATTCTTCAAAGTGGTTGTTCTGGACTGTGTGAGTTTAGGCATTTCCATTGGAGTTTGAATTTTTTTTAAATGATTCTTTTAACAGTGAGTTAAATCAAAATGCACTTTTCTTTCTGCCAAGGAGATCAAAATGCACTTTTAAGCGTTAATATTTAAAGTATGATATCGGAAAGTTTTCTTTTAGTCTCCTACAAAAATGTATAGTTATCATTAAGTTTTTTCTACTATGAAAATACTTTTACTTTGTACCTGAGCTTAGTGTTCTTAATAATGTCATGTATTACTATTATTCTTGTTTTCACCATGTATATAGCATGAAATTTAAGTCCTTGATTAAGTAAATATGGACTTTTATGAACTTTGGTTTAGGTTGACATTATAGGAGTTGGTTGCTACTCCTCTAAGGACCTGTGGAGCTGGAAAAATGAGGGCATAGTGCTTGCAGCAGAAGAGACAAATGAAGCCCACGACCTTTACAAATCCAACGTACTTGAGAGGCCAAAGGTTATATATAATGAAATGACAGGGAAGTATGTAATGTGGATGCACATTGATGATGTCAACTACACCAAAGCTGCCGTTGGTGTTGCTGTAAGTGATCACCCAACTGGTCCTTTTGGTTACCTATACAGCAAACGGCCACATGGGTTTGACAGCCGGGATATGACAATATTCAAAGATGATAATGGTGAAGCCTATCTCATATATTCCTCCGAGGTCAATAGTGAACTTCACATTGGACCTCTCACTGGAGATTATCTTGATGTCACACATGTTATGAGGAAAATTCTTGTTGGAAAACGCCGGGAAGCCCCGGCTATCTTTAAATATGAAGGAGTTTACTACATGATCACATCAGGGTGCAGTGGCTGGGCACCAAATAAGGCCCTAGCTCATGCAGCGAAGTCAATTATGGGTCCGTGGGAGACTATGGGAAACCCTTGCAGTGGAGGGAACAAGGTATTCCGACTGACAACTTATTTTGCACAAAGCACTTTTGTAATACCTTTACCAGGATTGCCTGGTTTGTTCATTTTCATGGCGGATCGGTGGAATCCATCTGATTTGAGGGACTCACGGTATGTGTGGTTGCCCTTGATAGTTGGGGGGCTGGCTGATCAAACGCTTGATTACAATTTTGGATTCCCAGCTTGGCCAAGAGTAACAATCTACTGGCATAAGAAGTGGAGGCTTCCTTATGGGTTGAGTGTACTTAAATGACATGATTGCTAGCAGGTTTAGTGTACAATATGTAATGGCATTTGCTAATTCTTTCACAGGTATAGGTTTTCTTTAAAAGCATTTGCTTTCCAATATCTCTCTTTGTTCAAGTGATGCTAATATTAGCTTTGAAAAGGCCAGCTCTCTTATGCGTTACCATCTCATTCTTGCAGGGGTAAATTAACTAGTTTGATAGTTATAGTCACGAGTGTCAGATGCAAAAGGTTATCTTCCCACCATATAGACTCTCTAAAGCAAGAATTAATTTTTTACAATCCTTCAGGTTTAAGCTGCTACATTCCAATTTGATTCGAGTCTTGAACAAATTTGAGGTTTCTGAAGCCTTGCTGCTGGACTATACTGGAGAAGGTTGATTGGCATTAGGCAAGTGATCTTGCTTTGCCCCTTCACACAAATGGACACAACTTGGCATGAACTTCTGCATCTTCGCATATTATCAGGAAATCCAACTGACTTGACTTGGCATAATTCAATGAATAGCTTGGTCACTTTATTCACATGCATTTTAGAACTTCTCTTACAAGTTTATAAAACTCTAATTTAAGTAAGTACTATAAAATGATAGATAAATGAATCAGAAGTGGTATTCAGAATAAGGTCAGTGCCAACTGCCAAATTGTTTCAAGTTGGAGGACTGGCTAAAGATGGATTGGGCTTTTGCTTGGAGAGAATAGTAATGGAAGGCACCAAATTGCCTCTGCTTTGCTTCCATCTTCTGCAAGATGTTTTGTTTCTTTAGTTGGTCAAAAGCAAAAGCAGCAGCAGACTTTTCAAACATATGCTGCAAGACACGGTTTGTCCTAACGTTAAATCATCAAAACTTGTGTTCTTTCTGTTGATTGCTCAGTTTGATGTTAAACTATAAGTGGCACAGTTTTATTTTAGTCTGCCAAATTGATTGGTGTAGCAAGAAACGCCTTAGATCAGCAAACTCTATGACGCCATGTATGATATATACTCTGAACTTAGAGCAGAGTGGTTAGTAGGGCTTAACTGTCACTTATACAATTAAATAGCTGATTAGAACATATCTTATGAGTATCAGCTACGATCTTGAAAGTGAAAGATCCGATACAACGTATAAAAAAAGTATAAAGGATGTTTCAAAATATGAAAAAGTCTACCACTTACAGAGAAGGGCTGCTATATCTTTTATCTTTAGATTTATCAGTCTATTTCTTCTTTGACTGAGCGAGAGTAGCAGCCTATCAATCATGGAGAAGAAATAACGAACAAAAAAACTCAACCGAAATGATTAAAAAACTCAATTGGATCGATCAATTTAATCGTAAAAATTGTGAACCGATTAATTTTTTGACTCGATATATTTTTATAAATGAGTTTTAATACAACCCTTAAATTTTAAAATAAGGTTTAAGCTAAATGTTATTGTCCGAATGAGACATGGGCATGTTATTTAATTAAACACAATGCTGATTGATATTTCTATTATATTAACACAATAAGACTGCAAAGAGTATGAATATTTAAAAGGGAAGACAAAAAAAAAAAAATTGTAGAGGAGGAGTGGGGTAATGTTAAGGTCATTTGAGATGTGAAGAGGAACACTAAAAAAGATATTGGGAAATGTTCTAATTAGTGTAAACAAAAACCTTAAATTATTAAAGAAGTGAAGAAATTGGGATTAAATACTTTAATTTGCTGAGGCCATACCAAAATACTCCCTAATAAGGTCACTTTATACCTGTTTTTTGTATCAATTGCAAGCTAAGCCATGAGTCAACATGTAATGGAAGTCAAAATTTTGAAATTAAAGAAAAGCTTTTAATTTTATCAAAAAATATTTTTCCCATAAAAATTATAAAATTTAAAAATTGATATAACTTCAATTTGGCTTACTCAAAATTCTAAATTGAGTATATAAAAAATTTTGAATTGGATTACAATGTAAAAGAATTTTATTCAATATATCAATTACCTAATGATAAAATTATAACGCGTTTTTTTAATATAAAAATGAAAATATTCAAAATATAATTAAGACCAAATTATTTAAAAATCAATAAATTGTTTCAAAAATAAGATTCTCAGTTTTGTAAGGATTAGAAAAGGGTCATCAATAATTACAATTACAAATAGTTTTTTTTCTTTTATAAATATGTTATTTTTGTGACTCAAATCTACCACTTTTAGGTTATAAAGGAATAACTTTATTAATTATTCTAAAATTAATAATTAGAATCGTAAAGAATTCTTTCGCCACTCTCTCCTTTATCCAGCCAATACCATCCCCCTACAATCATCACTTCCATGCACGTGCTAGAGAAAATCTTCACACGTGTAAACTTTTACCTTAAAAAACAGAAATATAAAAAAAAAAGAGAAAAAGATATGAAACTGTCATGATCATTACTTCATTAGGGCCTCCAAGCACTAGCCCACACAACAGGGTGGTCCTTCCAACACAGGAATATTCCACCGTATTCACATTGCGTCGTTGACCAACCCGGCTTATACCTCCTCAACAAGGCGCGTACGTCGTCCAACACCTCGTCGCTGAAGACCACCGGAATGATGCCTCCGGCATGCAACCGTCCGGACCACCTCGCCGCCGTCTCCCTTCGTTCCACAGACTCTGATGGTGGACATGCTATTAGGTCAACCATGGCCCTCCCTGCTGCTCTTTCAAGCATCAATCTTTCGTTGCTTCTTGTTGGAAAGCTCTCGTCTAATGAATCGAAGTAAACCCTAAACCATCTCAAGCATTCATGAAAACCGTTAAGAAACTCTAACCCATCAACACCCACCTCGAGATTAGCTTCTTCTTCTACGATAGTGATGATTCTTGGCTGTAATTTTCTGAAAGTCGATATAACATAGTCTCTGCGATTGGAAACAGAAGTGATCGAGTGCAAAGCTCCGATGCAGTTGATGGCCAAAGCTTCATCGTCTTTGACGTCCAATTCAGGGAAGTTTAGGTCACTTAGATCACCTGCGTGGTGTATGATGTTGAATTTAAATGGAACACGCATAAGCCTAGCAAACTTTTCTATTCTCTTTCCAATTTCTTTCATTACTTTTCGAACTGCGGCTAACCCTCCATTGCTTGGAGTAACTACACTGGTTTTGGAAGTCACGACGGCGGTTAGCCTGAGCTCTGATGTCTCATCCGTGCGAGTCGCCAGAGCTTCGAGCAAAGTTGGCCATTGGGTGCAATATGTGTTGCTAATATCAATAATATGCAACTTACTTTCACCTTCAAAAGCTTCCATTATTGCACCATTACAAGAGACGTGACCAAAAGTAGTCCAAGGACTCACCTCTTGAAATTTCAATATCATTCTCCTCGTGGACTCAAAAGAACATATTTTATCAGATGATGACTGTAAAGTACGGTAATACCTCTCGCCGGCGTCATTCATGCGGCTGAATAAAGCTTGGAGGAAGTAAAAAGCAAGCTTTTGGTCGGCGTCGCCGTAAGGAGAGCCAAGTTCGTTGAGTATCCACATCAAATGTTGGACACGAGCACTGTTCTTATCGGCGATGGCACGAGCAGCTTCAAGGAGGACATCCGTGGACCACTTTCCGGAGAATTCCAAGTTCAGGTCACAAAAAGGAGAGGAAATGAAATCGGTGGAGTCGAGAGGAGGTTGAGCAGTGGTGGGGGTGCTAGTGTTAGTGGTGGTTGATGCGGGGGTGTGTTGTTGTTGTTGATGGTGATAAGAATAGTAATATTTAGAAGAAGACGACGAGAAGTCTTCTTCATCCATGAAAAAGTTGAAGCATTCTTCGTCTTCTTGTCGGTAGCGATGATGGTTACTGTGATTTTGTCTCGAGGATCTGGAGCTACTTGAGGTTCTGCTTGTAGAATTGAAAGACTGATCAGATTGTTGAAGACCGACTAACCTAAACAGGGTATCCATTTAACAGATACAGAGACCCACATGAAACATAAAGCCTCTGGATTGATGATCTTCGTTGGAAGGAAGAAAAACTGTGGAATTGGGGTAGAGAAATGATTAAAGTTAGGATCTTTCTTTCAAGTTGGGTTAAGCCATGGAACTTTTGATCATTAAGACTGGAACAGGAAGAGATAGAAAAAAGAGAGAGACAAAGAGAATCTGATAAAGGGGAGAGGAATCCATGAGAGTATAAATGAGCTTTTCTTTTGTGTGATCGATGAGAATGTAGGAAGTGGGCCATTGGGTTTCACTTGCATATATAGTTCAACATTCTTTACTCTATTACGTAAAGTAGCATATCATAACCTAGGAAAGGGAGATAATTGAGTAATACTGTTTGACTGGAACTCAAAAAAGACATTGAAGTTAGGCTTGAAATGGCTAATGTTTAGCAATATCGAAGTACAACAAAGATAACGAACAGATACCTAAACCTGTTGCACTAATTATGCTGATATAAAAAAAAGATCAGGAGGCAATTAACCGAAACAGGATTATAACACCTTAAAGAGAGCTGCATGGAAGAGTTTGATATGGGTTTTAGGTAAGAGTGAGGTGCAGGCGGGCCAATTAGGCTTAGAAAGGACAACGCAGGGTGGACCAATTGGTCCAGATTATTCACTTAAGGCTCTCCTCTTCAATGAAGTCTTAAAGTTTGAGTCACGCTAAAGGAGGAGAAATATGCATGTTTCTATTGATGATCTTACAGTCTCTGGATAAAGTTCTTTGATCGGATCAATTACGAATGCTTCTTTTCTAGCGGTAGTGTGAAAATTGAAGCTTTAAGGGAACCGGGGGCTGATAGGAACCTGATGCTGAGCAGGAGGAACTAGTGATCAATCATTAACGGAACAATCTAAAGTGTGTGAAGACTCCTTGTGCGCAGAAGTGTACAGGCTACGTAAAAACCTGAGGAATCTTGAAATTCCAGATTTACATCCTCTAAGTTTTTGGGATGAGATCGTAGGGACTTAGGATTAGTCTGACTAAGCTGAAATAACTAATGGAATCAAAAAAAAAAAAAAAAAGACTTAGAAAGTGATGGTTATATAGTAATTAGCAAAGCTGCCGGCCGGCGTGCATATCATCAGGAAACCCACTTCCCAATACATTCCTGTGCCTCCTGATCCCTCTTCAAGCTCTGCCAAAATTCCTTTCCTTTCCCTACTTTGTTTCCTTATTTCATACTCCAACATTAAACCATGCATCACCTATTTATGTCATTTAATAATAACAAGTAATACTAATAATAATAATAATTTCTAATACTGAAAAAAATTTAACCAATTCGACAAGTTAAATCTTAAAAATTTTGAATGTTCAATTTTTTAGTTTAAATCTTAATTTTTTGGTTCAATTTACTTTAATAATTTTTGTTGTTAAAAACTAATCAATTTATTAATTAATCTATTAATTTTTATAAACTAATAAGTTTTTATAAATTAATTAATTTTATTTAACAATTTCTTTTTTCAATTAAACTTAAAATTTCTCCATAGACAAAGGACAATTCTTTTTAATAATAATATTTTAAATTCTTTAATTTTATTTAATTTTTAACCAATTTTATAATAATCTAATACCAATTAAACTCTTAAATCATAAATTTCTTGTTTTACTTATTTAACTTTCAGATCGGTTATTAAAATTAATGTCGATGATTTCCCTTATTCAAAATATAGGGCATGCTCGGTCACTTTTCTAGCATACATCACTCACTCTTCAATCCATTTCGTAGTATCTATATTTTACAACCAAACTATAATTAGCTAGCTCCTCTGTCTTCTCCAATTTCATGTCATACAATCTCCCAACTCACTTGACTTGCCTTGTCTTCATGGCCAAGTCTGCTCAATATCATTGCACCCCCTACCGCACTATACACAACTTGATCTTTTGTTGTCTTCACTTTCTTGTCCTTACCTAAAACCTTAAATTCTCTCTAGAAACAGCATCATCACATTACATATTTGACTGGCCCGTATACGTAGAGAGAAAGAGAGAGGGTCGTTGGTGTACAAGTCTATATGCATATATTTGTAGCATTTTCTACATACATATGTGTAATTCCACAATGGAAGATCGACCATAAGAGCAGGTTGGGTCAGTGGTCCAGAATAGATAAGTGGGTATGTCTAGCTTTTTTATTTTTGTGTGATCAGCTCTGCATATCTTTTGTTTTCTTCTATTTGGCAAACGTCTTGCTTGTTGCTTCTTGTCCTTGATTTCCTCAACTAATGATTAAGGGATTTTCATGTGTGAATTTGCTTTGTTTTCTTGTATTGTATGTCTAGAGAACTGAGACTCGTGTTCCTCAGACATCTCCATACAAGTTAAGCTATCGAAGTTATAGTGATGGATATGGTAAAACTATACCTCCCAAAATATATACTCACACTCTTTGTCATGCACTTGCTGTTCCAAAAGTTAAAAGAAAAACAGGAAGGATTGCATGGTTAATTTATTATATTCATATAACAATAACAACAACAGCAACAACAATTATCATCTGCCAAAAGTTTCATTAAAACACAAAATCTAAAAAGGTCCTATAATCTTACCTTTATCTAATAAAAAGGTCATATATGCATATAAGACCTAAATTGTTAGCTATAAACTCATTTACGTATTAAAAAGACTTAAATTTCCAAGACT
Organism: Erythroxylum cataractarum; assembly: GCA_024703695.1. Taxonomy (NCBI): domain Eukaryota; kingdom Viridiplantae; phylum Streptophyta; class Magnoliopsida; order Malpighiales; family Erythroxylaceae; genus Erythroxylum; species Erythroxylum cataractarum. Next base: position 64,138,003 of record JANJEY010000234.1, on the reverse strand, counting down.
CGTACTCTTATCATTGAGAGACTTCTTCAATTAAGATTAAACAAAAATGGAGGAAATAATAGAAAATTACAATATGGGCGAATTAAATAAAAACTATACTAACACAAAAATATCAATTTTATTTCAATTTTCCCATCTTTTTAAAACTTCTAATATTCATGTAAAATTCTTATTTATTCATATTTGGATTGTTTATATTTTAAATATAAAATTTTACTCAATTTTACTGTGTACTAAATAAAAATACAAAAATATTATTCAAAAATTAAGAGTTTTAGTTTGTTGTAAATATAAAGGAGAGGTTAACCCCGTTAATCATTAACCCTTATCAATAGCCTTGCTCGGATGCAGCGTTATATAAATTGAATTCATTCATATCAATATATTTAATAAATAAATTTTTATGTTTTTCACTAAATCCTATTTATCATTCTTATAAATAATTCTAAACTCTATAATTTATATGTATTAATATATTTTATAAACAATTTTAAAGTTTTCATATTTATGTATCTTGAAAATATTTTTATAGTTAAAATAATGGGATAATCAAATTAATTATATCAAATAATATTAAATAACTTAGTATTATATACTTAATGAATAGTAAATCATATTATGAATAAATAAAAAATAATAATTTTTACATTTTTCATAAAATTAAAAGATTAAAAGAAATGGAAATTACTTGCATAAATAAAGAGGATGCTATTTCTCAAAAAATAAATTAAGAGTCATGTGGGCCTAAGTATTAATAAAAAAACCATCGTTGTAGGTACAATGCCCCTTCCTCGACTATACTATAAATCTTTTTTCAATTTGGCATATTCAATGTATTAAAAATCGGATCAAAAGTTAAACGGGTAAGACACAAAATTTAAGTTTTAAAAATTCAACTGGTATTAGGTCATCCTAAAATTGGATAAAGATTAAATAAATTTAAAGAATTTAAATATGATTAAAAGGGAATGTCTTTATCTAATTAATAAATTGATTAATTTTTAACAATTAAAGTTATTAAAATAAATCGAACCAAAAAGTTGAAAACAGTTCAAAGTTTTTACAAATAAACCAACTGAACATATTAGATTTTTTAATCATTGGATATCTTGTTACTATCTCTCTTAGACTTTTTTACTTTTAATAAGTAATTAGGGATATAGTTCAAGCTGCAATTAACAAGCTTAGAGTGAGACATTACAACCAACCCTAAAGAAAATAATTAAAATAAGTCCTCCATCTTTTTCAAATAAAATAAAACCAATACAAAAACACATTGATCCTTTTCAATGATTGATTTTAATTGTCATTTCAGGCCTTTTAATTAGCTTTTAATCTTTATTGTGTTCTCGTTATGCAATGCCGTACCATTATTAGAAAGTTGACTTTGACTAATTGTGTTCTGAAGTTTCCAATTTATATAAAGAAAAAGAGTACATCAGATACTAATTAGACAAGAGAAACAGCACCCCGACTGATCCTCTAAAAAAAGAGTATGACACTCTAAAGGTAGAATATCAAAATAAGTTATACCAACATCGCTAGGACCGGCTTGGGTAACAAGCCAGTCCACACATCTGTCCTATGATTCAGTGCGATCCTATGACCCAGTCCCGTTCTATTTCTGATGTAGAGTGACACCTATAGTTTTCAAATTATTGAGGTTTTAGCTCTTAGTAGGCCTTTATTTGCAAGTAATCAACCACCAGTTTTCAAGTTATTTTGAGTTTTTGCAGAATCTTTTTTTTGCGTGAATTAATACCTTAGAATTACAGCACTAAATCAGCATATAATTGATAAAACAGGAAAATAGTTAATTGATCCTTAAAAGCAAAAATGGTTTTTAACACAGCTTTGTCAAATGTATCGAAGGAGGTGAAATTATAGTTTGGTAAAAGATAAAACTTGATAAAGGAGAAGGCAAGAACCCTAAAGTGAATCCAGAGATGAAATTGGTCAGGAAACAGCTAATGGTCCAGAGAATCCATCATGAGAATATGACAATTCACAGTCAAAATAATGATTCTATATGCAAACGCTGCAACAGAAAAAGGAAGTTGCCACTGTAATATCCTCCTTCCCTTTAAACATCTCAGGCACAAACTTATGGGATGGAGAGAGACGTTGCGAGAAAGCACTTGGTAAATCTCTGCAATGGATCAGAACTCAACTATTCCTGACTTGTACACCTTACTGTAAATGCAAACTTTAAAACAATTCCCTCTTCTGAAAAGTGCTGACTCAAAATTTTACAATTCTGGTTTCGTTTCTTCTCATGAATAATTTACAGGGCCACTGATACATTACTGATTAATTTTACATGCCCGCAGTACAAGATTCAAGATTCCTCACCACCCAGAGAAGTTTTTAAACTCTGTCGCTGAAGCTCCTATTTTTCTTTTCTTTGCCACAGCAATCATAGCTGAACCATTTTCAATGGCTCCAGCTTCAGTTGAAGCATTCCTTGCTTTCAAATACTTTCCAACACCACCGCCACCACCATTTCCAGATTCTGTTGTCCCTGTACCCGGATTGCTATACCATGAGCCAACCTTGTCCTGGTACGTTGACAAACGAGCCATACTCATGTCATGCTCAATTAAAATCAGAAACTTTAAACAGAATATCGAAAAGTACCAAGGGCAAAAAACTGACATTTTCTTCATCCTTCGCATCTTGCTCATCTTTGACCTTCTCCTGCTCTTCTTCCTCGTCAGGTTCGTTGTAAGGATTTACATATACTGTAACACTATTTATCTTGATCTCCTCCTGCAAAATTGACAGAAAAACAAACACAAACATGAGAGACATGAAGAAAAGTATGAGTGTAAATTTGTTTTCGTATATTACAATAAAATCAAATAAGATTTGAATTCTGCCCAGAAACTAAACATGTACTTTTAACAAAAAAAAAAAAGATATGTACAATAATTACCAGTTGCTGGCTAAACAACCAATCAAATATCGCATGCCAATAATGTATATTGATACAGCAACAAAAAATCTAAGATGAATCCAGAGTAGTATACCAGAGGTCGGTCATTATCATCAACAGGAACTTTCTCCATTGCAGCTAATGCTGTCAGGCCACCAACAACTCCACCAAATACTGTATGTTTAAAGTTCAAATGAATTGCTGACTTGTAGAGGATGAAAAACTGAGAACCATTGGTGTGGGGCCCACTGTTTGCCATACTAACAACACCCCTTCCAGAATGAAGCAACTTGGAATTTACCTCATCCTTGAAAGGTTTTCCCCAAATAGATTCGCCTCCTCTCCCAGTACCAGTAGGATCACCACCTTGAATCATAAAATTCCTGAACAAAATTGAAATCACCTATTCAACATGCATGTTCCAATAGGATCCCAATTCCAAAATATCATATCATATAATATAATCAAAGTCACTAAAATGCTTATACCTGATGTTCCTATGAAACGCTACTCCGTTGTAGTACCCACGTTCACAAAGTGTTATAAAGTTCTCACATGCCCTTGGCGCTATATCACAGTGTAACTCAATGTTCAGATCACCATGAGTTGTATGCAACTGAACATAACCTTTCTTCTTGGGATTTTTCTCAACTTTGATGTACTCAAACTCATTTTTGGTAACAGGATCAAAAGCAGTAGAAGTAAAGGATCGCGAAGCAGCACCAGTTGTATAACGGCTCTTTACCTGAAAACAATTCTCATGTCAAAACAGAATATGTTTTAGTCTGTCTTATGGTTAGAAAAACTAGCTTAAAAACTCATTATTAAAGGCATGCACCTGAAAGCATACTCTTGAAAGTAAAATCACTAATAAAGAAAAGCACTTTATGATAACATCACGTGTAAACAATATTCAGGTTCCCACCAACACTGAAATTACACACAGTGAACCAACCCAAGCAATCAAGTCAGCTAGAAAGCGTCAGCTAAAAAGTAAGGTTAAGAAACTCTCCAGAGGTATATTGAATTTGAGTTGCCAAAGTGATCATTTGTTGGTATCATATTATCTGATTTTGGGGTAAAATGCAATTCTAATCATGAAAACTAACCATTTTTGCATTTACAGGAGTCCTCTCACCAGCCATGTGCATGGCTATCCGAGCAGCTGTCTTATCGCTTGATGCACTTTTTGCTGCTGCAGCACTTCTTCCATGTACTGAAGCAGATGCAGCATCTACAACACTAAATGCTTTAGAGCCTTTTGTTTCCCCATTTGAATCTGACTTTGCGTCCTCCTTAATACGTGACCTTGCAGCCAAAATTGCTTTTAGCGCAGCAGCCCTTTCAGTTTGTGCCTTGTCACCACCTCCTCCATGAAGTGCAGTTTGCTTTCCTTTCTCAGTTCCAAGCTCCTCTAGCATCTGCTTGATGTCTCCATATATATTTAGGTTATAGGTTGGGTCTGAACTTTTTAGATCTGAAAGAAAAAATGATAAATCAAAATCATATTAGAAAATAAAAACAGGAAAATTCAACGAACAATGTCAAACAAGGATAAAGCTTACCTTCATCATCAACTTTCAAACCCTTTCTGACATGATCAAAATCCACAGTAACTTTACTGTCAAGTGCGCTAGGATTCTGCAACCATACCCACATAAATAAACATGCTTAACACATGGTAATGCACATCAACAAGTATAAGTGAAACACGTAAACACAGTCACGTAGCTCTCAGTTACCTGAATAGTTATCAGGTCTTCCTTAGAAAATGGTTCGTCGGTGAGGAGTTCCTTCCAGTTCTTGGTCTTGATGTTTAATTCTTTAATAGCCTAAAGATACGGAGCAACAGAATAAACAAAGAGGACCAAGATATTTAAGCTAATATTGCTCGTATCAACATAAAACATAAACTGACCTCATAACAGAACACATTCCCTGTCGTCTTCACAGAAACAATATGCGTAAATTCAGTAAAAACCTTATTTAGCACCGGGCAGTGATACTCACCTGCATTGTAAATTAGAAGTAAATAAGCAAATATGTTCAAAGGTTAAGAAGTGAATCTATTTTACAAGATTCCAACATAAACAAACTGAGTACATCAAACTGCTTCAGAGAATCAAGAAAATTTCCCACCCACATCCAAAAATGAAAGAGTGAAAACATTGGCAACAAAAATTTGAATAAACCCAATAATTAAAAAAAAAGGAAGACAGCACAAACCTTCATGATTCTTATGGAAAGTGAGTGGGATAAGATCCACCATCTTTAAAGGAGAACCAGTAACTGGATGTTTCCCATACTTTCTTATGTAAGGGGTTATGTTCCTGCACACAAATTTCCAAACCCAAAAATCAAACTACGCCATGAGATCAATTCCAAATGAATAAGGCCCAAAATCACAGAGAGAGAGACAGAAAAACTAACATTATATCAAATACGCTACCATCTTCCGTGCACACTGGATCTTCGAAAGGAGTAAAAGTGAGGCTGCATTCAATAAACACAATTAGTACAACATGTACACATAATATATGCAGTGGAGAGTGATTAGAACGTACGCGCAGCAATAGAACGGGAGGCGTTTGAACGGAGTGCGAAGCTCTTTGGATTTGGCGCCGCCCCACTCGGTGGCCCACTCCGTTTTGGTTATGAACATTCGATCCTTGCTGTGCTGCTTCTTCCCCATCTTTCGACTCCCGATTCAATTAGGGTTTTATGAAGAACTAACAGTTAGGGTTTTTTGGGGTGAAGTTGGTAAAGGCTAAATAAACCTAGCAGCGCTCTTCGTATCCGACGACCACGTTAGCTTCGGAAGATCGAAGATTTTGGTTCTCGCCGATTGTCGTCCCTGATCGGCGAATGACAACAATACGGCACTCCGTTTCGGTCAATAGATTAATATAGCGAGCCCAAAAGTCTTAAAACACCGACCCAGAATTGGGTCGGATTAGCCCAATGGAAGTGTACGTCTATCCGGGTTTTAGTTGTTTTATGTAACCTATTAAAGCCTATGATTAAAAATTCAAAAATGGTTATACGTTAAAAATTTTAAATTTAATATTTAATTTATTTTATAATTTTGTTATTAAAAATCAATCAATTTGTTAATTAACCATTTAATTTTTATAAATTGATAAGTTCTTATAGACTAAAATAAATCAATTAATTTTTATTTAAAATATTCTTTTAATTAAAATTAAAATTCTAAAGTTAATTTCTTTCAAATATATTTTAAATTATTTAATTTTATTTAATATTTAACCGATTTTATGAAAGTATAATATTAATTAAATATTTTAAATTTTAAACCTTTTAAATTCTATCTTATTTCCATTTATCCGGTGGAGTACCGCGAATTTACTCAATAGTGCAATTTTTTAGATGACTTAATTTTTAGTATAATTTAAAAATATTTTAAATCTTAATTCAAATAATTTTATATTATAATTTTTTATATTTGATGTTTAAATAATTATATTTTTCAATTTATTTTATTTATAAAATTGATATAATATTTGTAATATTCCATTGTACTATAATTCATTATGGTATAATTAATATATATTTTTTAATCATTATGATGGTATTTTTAAAAATATTTGAAAATGTGAATGATTAAACACAATTATTAAAATATTCAACTGATTTTACTATAAAAATCATGAGCTAATTGATTTTTAGGTTCGGTTATTATTATTTTTATTTGATTTATTTTGATAACTTGTATTGTTAAAAATTAATAAATTTATTAATTAATCAGTTCATTTTGTAAATTAATAATTTTATAAAGTAATTATTTTTTATTTAATAATCTTTTCTTTCAATTAAAATTCAAATGTTTTATCAAGTAAAGATAATTTTTTAATCATATTTTAAAATTTTTATTTATATTTATGACAATTTGATATTAGTCGAACCTCGTAAATTGTAAACCTTTTGATTTATTATTTTAACTTTTGGTTTAATTTTTAAAATATTGCTTAATTTCAACCATTTTACTTCACTTCTTAGAAAAAAAACTTATAAAATATATAACACCTTAAAAATCGAAAGAGCGAGAAATTACGATCCGTTACCCCTCTACCAAACTTTGCACGGTTCGATTCGTAACAAGCATAAAAGTTGGTGCTCGAGGAAGTTTGTCTCTGCCACGGAGGCTCCTTTACCTTGACAGGACATCACGTGTTGTCTTTGAAAAATCAAGTTAGAACTCTCTCTTTGTCAAATCTGAAAGCTCCTCGGATATGATGTCTCTTTTTGACTCTTGGAAGACTTTAAGGAATGGCAAAAGGATGCAACCTCGTGAGTGATGGATATTTCTTTTTAAGTTGATGAATCTTGACTGAACGAATGTTACGTTCACTATATATCGTCAACCTCCAGGCGGCCCTTGAACCACCGTTGACAGGAAAAGAAAGAGGAAGCCATTGAAGCCCTGTATTCTTCTAGGAAGATGGCAACGGTAGTGGCTAGAGCAGCAGGTGGATTAGTTAGGTTTGTTAGTACGCTCTGGGGCCTTCAGGAGAAGCGATTCACGATGGTTTTTGATACTGTGAACTCTTGTTTGGTTTGCCTGGCCACTGCGTTGATCTTGTGCTTTTCAGCCATTAGAAGACCTCAAGAAGCATGAACAGGTCTTACATTCTATTTAATCCTTGTTCTGTCTAGAGTGTAAACGATAAGTTTCATCCCAAGCTTCTTATGATAGAATCTGAATCCTTATGGTGAAAATCGTCACTAATTACAAAATAACCATGCCAAATTATCAAAAGTTATTGCGGAAGCATACTTAAATTCATGAGAATAATGTAATTCTTGAGTCTTACGATTATCCGTTTTTCAAGTTAATATGTACGTTTGTTTTCTCTCAAGGACCGTCTCCTCTTTGACTGATAGAATATAAAAAAGATAATTGTTTATTGACTTGGGGATCATAATCCTCGTTTCTTATATATAATTGGTCTTATTTTTATTTTTGCTCATTATAAAATAAAAATTATACTATTGGATCTTTGTACATTAAAGTTCATACTGTATTAGATGTTAAATAACCCAAATCTTTTAACTTTAATAGATTACTTTAACTGGCTTAACTTGATGCATATATATA
>JANJEY010000234.1:64103988-64114729 GCA_024703695.1 Erythroxylum cataractarum | reverse complement strand
ATTGTTTAATATATTTTAAATAATATTTATATGCATAAATAATTTTATTACAAAATAAAATATAGTTAAAATTAAAAGTACTTTTTATTTTTATATTCTCAAACAATTTATTGTATGAAGCTTTTTTTTTTAATTCTTTTTTAAATAACAGTCAAACCGTCAACTAACTTCTTAGAAAAGCTCTTATCAGAAAAGATTTATAAAAAAAGTTTTACTGATAAAAGTTGTACTGATATTAGTCCAATCAAACAGAGACAAAAGCCATAACCCTAATTTCTTATATAATTGCTATTATTTCTATTTTAGTCCATCATAAAATAGAAATCAGACTATTGGATCTCTACACATTAAAGTCTATATTTTGTTAGATGTCAAATAATCTAATGTTAAATGACCGTTTCACTACAATTGGTTTTTATATATTTACTAACACACACTTTCAAGGAAAAGCCCTTTGGGCTTGAAACTTGCACAGACTCACTCTACCTTGTGTTGAATAATACATGGGTGCTAGGATTTGAACTCACGACCACTTGGTCACAAAAGTTCTCATATTATATTAAGTGACTGTTTCACCGCAATAACTTAAGCTATTAATCTATTATGTAAATCCAACTTAATTAATTTTATATATTTACTAACACTCAAAACCTTTAACCTTAATAAATCACTTTAATGCTTAATTTTACAATAGCTTATCATATATATATATATATATATATATATATGTGTGTGTGTGTGTGTGTATCCTAAATAGGTTAAAGATCACTTTAATCGGGTTTATATATATATATATATTAATATATATGTGGTTGTGTGTGTATATGTACCCTAAATCCAACATCATAGAGCTTCACCGCTGTTGTAATGTAGAATTTTTAAGTTAAAATCTATATAATAATATTGAGAAGTTGAAACAATAGATTTAAATCTTCATTCCCGTTTAACTAAAGTCGCCGACTTATCAAAATGATAAAGAAGAATGAGTTATCGAAACCTATGAACCAAATTAGAAAGAAGAAACCACAAAGAGGTGGTTATCCTAAATAGTGAATCCCCGTCTGATCACAGGGCGAACTGGCAAACACTTCATCCACACTTCTCGTCCCATTCTTATATTTGCCTGAAGATCTACGATCAGCTCGACATTTGGAAGAAGATTTTGATATCCCAAATGTGTTCTTCAATCTGCTAATCCATCCTTTCCCACTGCTTGTTGCACTGTTAACGCACGAAGGCCTTGAACTGACTGACTTTTCTGTGACGCCTTCTCCTTTAAAACCGAATCGGAAAGCAGTGGCAAAAGAAGCCGACCCGGTTTGACCCCTCTCTACCTTGATCTCTCTTGGACCGTAGTGAAAACTAGCTGACCTCGACGACCCCATTACACTTCTCTCTTCCCTCTCCTCGAGCTCATACATACCCTTCTCTGGTGCCTTTATCTCCTTCTCAGACTCGAGCAACAGCTTCTCCATTAAGCATCTCTGCTTCTCAGACTTCTCCAATTGTTTTTTCATACCAGCAAGCTCTTTCTCCAAGCTCTCTATACGCGAGTTAGTGGCCTCCATTTCCGCTTTGAGTTGGGTTGCTTCTATCGTGGCAGCGTCCCATCGGAGGAGTGAACCTAGGGTCACGGAGGAGCCTCCTCCGAGTACGACGTTGTCATGATGATGATGGTTCCCGTGCTTATCATGGTTAGTGTTCGTCGCCGTTTTGATGATTGCCCGGCGGGTGTTTAGTTGCTCTATCAACATGGCTCGGACTACAAATCTTAGTGGCAATCTTGGATTTTGCACTGCGTGCATGAGAAGAGGTTGCGAGAGCTTGTCGCAATTTATCAAGTTGCATATCTCTACTCTTTGATCTTCGGTTATCTCGCCACTATGTTCCTGCATGTGAATTATAAGCCCATTGCTAAACCTACTATTAATGTAGATAATGTATTCGGTAAGTTTAACTCAAGTTTATGTTCACAGGCTTTGGGGATTGAGAGGAGAAAGAGCTTATGGTGTCCTTACCTTGATGTAAAGGTCAATAATCTTATAAAGCATATCGTGGCTGATGAACCTGCACTGCATAGACTCGGCGATGATTTGAAATTCCTCGGCGGGCAAAGCTATAACCTGGACAAGGCAAGCGTCGAGATCCTCACTCTCATCCGACAAATCTAACGCTTCTAAGCATCTGCTAACGAGAAACGCCGTCGCCTCAGACTCAGGAAGTAGACGTAAACAGTAACGGAATGTGATCAACGTGAGCTCTCGGTTGGCGGTGATAACCCGGCGGAAGTACGTCTCCGTTAATTGTTTCAAGTTGTCGTCCCGCTTACCTTTACTCTGCGTCATCTCGAGCAAATCCGCCGCCGTCCGTAACGCCGCCACGTTAAACGGCGTTATGACGACGTGGTTCCCGTAGCAGTAGTCAGCGATGAGGAAGAAGGTGTCGGCCGTTATATTTAACGGCAGCGTTATCTGGGAGAGCTCCGTTAGCTGACGCTTTAAATAGCAGCTCCTCGAGATCAGTGGCTCCTATATCCATAAAGAAAGCAAAGAGAAAAATATTATAACTGGGCCAAAACTTTTTACTAATTACTGAATCTTCCAATCTTCAATTTTCTTTTATTCAATTATACCCAATTGAGTCAAGCATAACTATTTACCACGTGAAACTTCGAACTTAGCTGACCTTAGTCAAATAGGTCTCATTCACTCAAATGCTTTTCTATAACAAGAGAACAGCAATTATTACAAAGTCCTAAAATCTTATAGTCCAGGTGAGTTAGTAAGAGACTCTCTTAGTTTAAGTGAAGTCGCAGATTCAAACCATCTTTATGTATGTAACAGTTAAAAACTTGAAGTCAAAGTTTTACCTTTTGCAAGAAATTTATCAGGCTCAAGCAAGAATTAGTCTGAAAGTAGATGGCTTAAAAGTATCTTTCCATAATTGAGACTCTCTTAAGATACCTCGTGGTCAATAAAAAAAAAACCTTATAACAACTAAATTCTTGTGATAAATGGTATGGAAGAATATGATCGGATCATACGATTCACGCCTACTTGTCATTGCAATTTAAGATCTCGACCTCTTCTATTTAGCAATCACACATGGCTATGGTCTCATGGTGGAAAAGTAGGAGAAAGAAAAGACATGAACTTTCCAAACTGTTTGATCAAACAATGCCTGTATTACATAATATTACTCTGGAAGAGTGAACTGACCTTGTGCAGATGAAAGCATGTTCCTTGAACGTAAATCCTGACGTCTGTTTTCTTCCCAGTAGCCAGAGACCTGTAACAGTTAACTAATACTCATTAAATTCCCAAAGAAAGCGGAGAAAGAGAGATCTCATGGTCTGTAATCTCTACCATGACTGAACTCTGGAGTGGAGAGGTGTAGGAGGAGAGGAAGGAGATAGAGAAGAAGAAGAATATTCATATTCTTCCTCATAGATGGTGTCTACAACCCCTAGACGATCATTCCATCTGCTACTCATTCTTGGGTTTTCTTCCATTTTCTTTCTAAGTTTAAAGCTTCTGTTCTCTACAGTTGTTGAGAGAAATCGCAGTTTTCAAAGCTCTTTGAGATTGAATGCCATTGTTACTGCCATTAGAGAGCTCTGAGAGAGAGTTGGAGAGGGACGATAGAGAAATTTACGGGATGGCTTATATAAATGCCGCCATTTACTCCTCTCAACAAACCTTTGTGCTTCAATCAAATATATTCTGGATTCTGACTCAAATTCTCTTGGTGGGATTGTTATGGAAATGTGATATACACTTCCCTTTTTAATTTGCATGTCAAGCAAAATCACGTAGATTCTAAGACATCTTAAACTACTGACCTCGGATAGTTGGGTTAGAGTGTTGGATCATGTGTTCTTCCCTTACCCTTGGACTGATTCACTTGACCATCTTAATTTTAGCCATGGGAATCGGGTTAAGGTCAAATCGTGGGAAACACGGTGTGTGTTACTTCACCTAGTTTCCGGGATCATAATATCTTAGACACAATTACAAATGAGCATAAGAGGTTCAAACTTCAAACTCAAGCTTCTTTATTAAAAAAAATTAAAATATTGGTTATAAATATTATTTCAAAAATCATACCATCTTGGTTTTAACGTTATTTATTTATTTATTTCATTTTAATATGTTATTTAATTGTGAGGTAACATGTTACTTTATTAAATAATTTATTTAAATTATATAGTTTGTGATTTATTATACGTATTTAAATATTTTATCAAATGCACACTAAAAATAATAAAATTGCTAATGATCTTATTAAAAATTTTACTAAAATGAGGTTATTTATATTTTTTAAGTGTTTAATCCAATACATTCTTAGTGGTGTATTTATTTATGCAACGTTTAAAGCGCTTTATATAATAAATTATTGAGTTAATTAAAAAATTTCAAAGTTTTTTAATTTAAAAATAGCATTAAAATGTACTAATTTTTAATTTTTAAAAATAATTCTACGTTAAATTCTCATATTATTGTCACGTGACTGTAAAATATTATATTTATGCTATCTATGAGTTTTATTATTTCGTAAATTAAAAATATTAAAAGCCTAAAATTATTAGAATATAATTTTTAAAAGGGATTTTTGAAAATGCGCAATCCATGAAAATGAGAAAGAATGGGCTTTTTAAGGCCTGCGACACAAAAATCCAACTTGGCCCAATTAAACAAACAAAAACCCTAATCCTTTACCTTGCTATTTATAAGCTGAAAGGCTCCATTTCTCTGATGGTGATTCCTCCATAACCCTAACAACTCACACGCACACAGAGCCACCATGAAGTACAATCCTAGGGTTTCATCATCCCGCCGCAAGAACCGGAAGGCTCACTTCACGGCCCCTTCTTCTGTCCGCCGTATCCTCATGAGCGCTCCGGTCTCCGCCGACCTCCGCCAGAAGCACAACGTCCGATCCATGCCCGTTCGCAAGGACGACGAGGTTCTGGTGGTTCGCGGGACCTACAAGGGCCGCGAGGGCAAGGTTGTGCAAGTGTACCGCCGCAAGTGGGTCATCCACATCGAGCGTATTACGAGGGAAAAGGTTAATGGCTCCACTGTCAACGTGGGTGTCAACCCGTCCAAGGTAGTGATCACCAAGCTCCGCCTTGACAAGGACAGGAAATCTCTTCTCGAGCGTAAGGCCAGGGGACGAGCCGCCGCTGATAAGGACAAGGGCACAAAATTCACTGCTGAGGATATCATGCAGAATGTTGACTAAGGGAAGAGCTTTGGTGAAACAATTTCTCATCTTGTTTGAGGGCATTTACTGATAGGATGTATTTCGTTTTTCTGAGGATGATCCTTTTTCTGTGAATTAATATTAACAGTATTAAGTTTTGGATGTGTGGATTATTTACGAAGCTTCTCATTTGAATTGAAATTTGTTACTGTTAAATCTCATGATTTTTGAAGTCTACCCTAACAATTGTTTTGCATTTTCCTGTTTTTTGTTGTTAGATTGTGAGATCAATTTATCATGATTTGTTCATCTCCATACTTAATGGTGAATCTTTTTCGGGTGAAGGTTAGTTTTTGAAAAATTGTTATGAGAATACTCATTGAGTGTTTGTTTCTATATGCAGTACACTCTTTAATCTATGCAGCTATGTGGTTTTCTCTGTCCTTTTATTTCTGTTTACAATTGTTGGATATAAGCTTCAGTCCAGTTGAGTGATACGTATTGTTCGGTACGTGGGCTATAAAGTATTTCTTGTTCTATACAAGTATTGTGATTGCACAAGAAAGGTTATCATGCTTGTGTAGATACTCTTTTCATGCATGCTTTCTGGAATCAAGCCATTTGCTTAATGCAGATCTTGTAGGCGTTTTTTTTTATATTGATTTGATGTAAATACTATACATCATTAGAAGCACTAACAATGACTATCATCCCGGGTTTTCTCTCATCATCGATGTTGTTTTTGAACTACTTGTACCGAGTGTGCGTCCAAACCGGATGTACTTTTCTTGTCTGCAATGTGTTTGTAAGCCCTCAGGTGATCCTTCCGGATCATTAATGAATCGCTGTAGATAAAGATGTGAATTTCATCTAGGATGTGGCTTCTGCCACCCTTTTTGATAATCTTCTGTTTATATGTTTTGGTTGGTGCTCAGAGAAAGCATCAAGCTTCGACAATTCTCGTCCCTATGCTCACTGACCAGCAAGTATATGACATCGATTTCTTTTTGGAATTAACGCTGGTTTCGGGACCTCTTGTTGTGAGGAAGCTATGATTGCTCCACAATTGGTCGACGTTCCTTGCTAATGATGCCGATGCTTGAATGGAACTGACTCAGAATTGGTTAAGTATCAGTTCTCAACTGTCTGACTTCCGTCAGAGCTGCATTTGATATAATTGCAGAAGAAATTATGAGGGTTATTAGAACGTCAGACCATTATTCCCTGAATCGCAATGACAATCTATTTATTGCTAGGGCAAACGTAAGACCACGGAAATCTCTCTGTTTTTGGGGCTTAGTTGTGGGGTAATGTACACAAAATAAAAGCTAGAGTTATGGTCCTAAAGCTTTAGTCTATCAGGGTTACTAAGAGCTTCAACGATTCATTGGAAGGCACAAGAAATGCAAAACTGCGGATGCCATGCGAATCTAAATTGAAAATTCTCCGCGCAAAAAGGAGAGTAGAATGACAATGCCTTGTTACCAAATACATGTCCATCTGGTCATTGCAAATCTAAGGAACATGAATTTGTGTGGAACTACTTATTGGCACTTTCTCTGAGGAGCAACCCAGAGCTGGGAAAAAAAATTATAACAATAATATCCGTAATCATCTCGAACAGTGCTTCAAAGAATCGGCTGATACCAATCAAGGCTTGAGAGCTATCGCTAAACCAAACCTGGGGTTTTTGTCCAAAGTTTTGGTGTCCACCTCACCAGAGATTGTCACCAGTGACTTCGGTATGAGCTCGTGCTGTATCAATGCCCCAAGTTTTCCATGGTTACTAAGTTTTGCTTTCACCAATGTCAAATGATCGACGGCGTAGGAGCCCCCCACAGTAAATGTATTCTCATTTGTTGAAAACCTTCTAGTGATCTCTGCCACAGCAGCACTTCTTCTCAACTGATCCAAATAATGAACATATGATGCCTTTATGGTGTCTCCTTTGTCACCCCTGAGGAAAAGGGAAACAATGTTGAAACCAAATAAACACAGCTTACATTCTCTTGTGATTAATTCAACTAACAGAGATGATTTATTAATGGGCTTAATGACTTACAGAATAACTGAAGCATAAGTATCTGGCTTTGCCACACTAATTCCAGCAGTGTACTTTGAGAAATTACCAGAAGAGGTATCATAGCCAGCTTCAGCACCAAAAGCTATTGTAGGAGTACCTAGAGTGGCAGTAAAATCAATTGCAGGTGATTGAGACAGTGCAGCAGCTGCGGTTAGTGTTGCATGGTCATGGAAATACTGAACCTCGAACTGCGATACCAATGGTAAAAAGGATTCTCAAAACTCAAAACTCAAAACTCAAAACCAAAATTCCCATCAATACATTGATCACTTTTGCAGCTTAGTTTAAAATTTGTGGCTAAAGATGGTAAAGCCAAAAGGTCCTGCCTTTACTTTAGCATGATTGGCATCGGCAAAGGAATAGTTATTCCTCAATTATCAAAATTAACATCTGTGATTTTAATTTTAACCCAACTTCTATAAGTGCGAAATTACCTACCTTCCCTGAGTTATAATCAGGTATTTTGAAAGAGGCGATAGCATTTGTGGATGGAAGAATCTCCGTAAAAGTGAGGGTTGTTGAGATCTGCAGAAAACATGTATGAATGTAAAGTCTTTAACAACTTATCACTAGTTATCATTCAGACAAAGAAAAGAAGCAGCCTACGTTAGAATCTGTGTCAACTTTGACATTGAATAAGTTTTTCTTGTAAACGTAAAGCGCTGCCACGTCCCCAGTGGAGAGCCCTCCTTGTTTCACAGCTGTTGATGTAAGGGCCTGAAAAATCATACAGAAAAGAGTTAAAATGAGAACCCATTTTGACAAATTAAAACAGAGAATAAAAACCTAAACATTAATAGTCATGTGGGTTCACCATATCTGAAAGCTACTTGTTCTTACAGATCAAAAACTCATCAGAAGGTTCAAAGGCAAACAACATCAGAATTCCAAAGACCATTAGCGAATCATCATAGTTCCCATAAAATGCTAACAAGATTGTGACTTCGATGCTACCTCAAAGAAGCAATGAGTTCATCTTCGTGCTACAGGTGAATACACAGTATCTTCGTGCTACAAGTGAATACACATTTCTCCACACAGTTTTTATCCTATTAGTGCGTCTTGAAATAAAATATCTACAGTTCCGATAGAACCATCAAGAATAAAGGATTAGGAGAAGAAAGGGCCACCTATGTACACATTCCAACTCCTATCACGCTTGCCGATGTAAGAAAAAAAGTATATTTCCTATGTGAGAAACAAAACCCAACAGTAGTATATATTCAGCAATATGAGGAGCAGCATTACAATCACGAAACTCGAACATTGACCCAATTGAGCAAATTCATCATTATTATCCACACACAGACTAATCATATTTGAACGTAAATCCACTCCTGATAGGCAAACAAAACTGAAAGTGAAATACTTGAATTTGAACTAATTGAAATGAGCGTGACGCGGTGACATATAGCGTTAGACATACCACACCAGCAGCGCTGAAGGTGGAGACACTGAATTTCTGATCGGAGCTATGGTCTCTGGTCAAGAGATCTACAAATTAAAAAAGATTGGAACGTTGAGAGTCAAATTGATCGGGGCACAAAAGAAAAGGTAGATACATAAGCATGAAGGAAGAAATAGAGATCGCCGATACCTTTGGGTTTCTTGCCGATATCGGAGAAGAGTTCCGGTCCCTTAGCCATGTTGGCACAGAGAAAGTAAGAGAGAGAGTGAAGAGAAATGGCGATTGATGGACCACCACAGAATTTGGAGAATCTGAAGTTTTGACAATTTGCGGTTAGGTCTTGGATTTCAGCCGTTGATCTGTTGCTTTCAGGTTCTATTCCACCATTAAAATAATCATTACTAATTTTTAATTGGAAAAATAAAATATTTACAAACATAAATTACTCTTCCCTTCCTTGAAAATTTCCTTACTTTGGTTTGGTTATCAAAAGGAAAATAAAACTTTATTTAATTACAATGGATAAAACTGTTTCAATTTTATTGTCTCTCATTCTATAAGTTGCATTAATTTAATGAGGGGGGCAATTATATTATAAATTTTCACCTTTTTAATCCATAACATAATTTTTTTATAGGCCTAAATCTCTAGTAACATCAAAACTTTACTAGCTAGATTTATATAAGAAAATTGCAATCAAGATTAAAATAAAATTCAAAAATTAAAAACAACAAAAAAGTAAAAAAAAAGAGAGTCCTAAAAAGAAATATATTTCAATTGGTAAAAGAATGATTCTCCCACATTTCCTTCTCTTGCTATCAAATTGATTTCTTTACCTTTATATTTATCGCTCTTTGTCACTTACTCTAAAAGACTTGAATTACTCACATGTATTTGCTCTCGCTTCCTTCCTATCGATTTCTCATACTCACTCTCATAGATCTTGGGTCGATCTTTATAAACTTGTTTTGTTATCTTAGCCTTCTCACTCATTCAACTAATGCAAATTGTATAATTCAGGCTATTTTGTAGTCAGTAACCTTAACTTCTCCGTTAACTTCTCACTAGTCACATAAACATATACCCTCCATCTAGTATAGAAAGAGACACTGATCCTTGAAGGCACGTCTAGTATAAAAAGAGGTTATCTCATTACTCATTCACTTCATCCTCTCCTACTTAAATGCTTAACAACCTCTTAGTGACCAACATCCTCTCGTATTTAGACCTCTCAATGCACTTCTCATTGCTAGCATCCTACAAATTAGGCATCTCATCCTCCACCTCCTCTTCACTTTTGGACACCTTATCATTGACACCCTCTTCACTCAAAACATATCAAAGGTACTATCATCATCCTTATAATAGACTTCAAAGGCATCCATTATAGTAGATATATATGGGTTATATTATAATCTATATATGACAACTTCACATTTATCTATCCTATCCCTCAACTTATCACATTGATTTGTCCTCGTACTATGTTCCATTAAATCTATATCTACTCCTTAGCCTTTTCTCCCCACTTACTTTTTTCTCTTTGAACAACTTTTGTTTTGGATTTGGGATAATCATTCCTAAAGTGTCCAATCTTTTAGGATTTTTTCAATGTAGTGCCCAAGTTTTAAAAATTTTCAATTGATGTCTTACTTTTTAAAACCTTAGTAGTTAAGTTAAAAATGTTGGTTCCATTACTAATGTGCTAATGTAGCAAACAAAAATCTAATTGTTCATAAACTGTAGCTTTCCAAGTTAAAAAAAATGTTACAAACTAAGCAGAATACTGATAAGGATAAGTTAAACCAAGTCTCACATTGACCAAGTCCTTACATATCATTAGTTTGTTGTAACAAATAGATATTATCACGTTGTTATTTTAACCTTCACTGTAATTATAAATATCCTCTTGTAAAATGATTTAATTCAAGTGTGAATAACATTCAATTCAAGTCTCTTTATGGTATTAGAGCCGTAAGCGTAACGACATTTTTTTTCCGATCCACAAACACAACAATATTCACCAACCTCCTCCTATTACTTCA
>JANJEY010000234.1:64085673-64100750 GCA_024703695.1 Erythroxylum cataractarum | reverse complement strand
GAATAAAGGAGGAGCAAGCAATTAACAAGGAAGAGCCTTGGTTTAGGTGAAGAAGAGTAGAAATTTTCAAGAAGGAAAAAAAACAAACGATGGAGGAGGAGAAGAGAAGATTTTCGAATGAGAGAAGAAAACACTTGAAAAAAATCTCTTATCTCACTTTCAAAGATAGTGTCGTGAAAGTCCCTTCAAAGCAAGGTTAGATATTTATATACCAAGACTAAGTAGGCAAGTGACATGTGTCGCTTGTCACTTGTCCTGGTTTTAAGTACTCCTCACGTCTTTTTTTCAATTTCAATTCAATTTCTAATCCAATTTCTCTCCAAATTCTAATGACTCAAAGTAATAAATCCTAAAATCATGTATCTAATTTTTCAGTGCCATTGGACAGTCATTTTCGGTACCGAAAACTAAATCAGTCTGTCGCTTGTAAATTTTCCGGTCCGGAAAGATATCCTGAAAAATTTTCAAAAAAATTTCTAAAATTTCAAAAAAATGAAAAACACACAGCAATCAACTCCAAATTGATTTTCAAGCACAAATAACACATTTTTCACAATAAACACATATGGCAGGAAATGTCATGAATGCATGTACAACCATGTGCCTATACAAAAATTTCAATTTATGCATATATGGAGGCCATATTAGGTATGACCATGCCGAGATACATTTACACACTCGTAACCCATTCCAAATTATCATTTTACCCTTTCCATCGGTGATGGGATGTTACACTCAACATGGGACAAGCTAGAAGAAGAAAAATAATTGTTGAAGATAAAAATTAAAATTTTAAGTATTGTATTATTAGTGCTTCTAATTAAAAGTTGCTATGAGTAGATGTAAAATGTTGAATATTGTACTATTAATATTTTGTAAATTATGCATAAGATTTAGTTAATATTATTCAATGTACTAGGCAACTTGAATATGCTTATGAACAAAATATTCAATAGTCCTTTATGATTCTATATTTAACAACCAATTGAGAGCAGAATTATAGCTTCCTTGATTTTAAACCATTTTTTATGTAATAAAAAGGGACTCAAACAAATAAGTCATAAAGTGATAGCTTCAATATGTATAGATTATTACAATCATCAAATTCCTGAATTAATCTCATTAGCATTTATCATATTTCCTTCGTTAGTTTTTGAAGACATTCTTATGATACCAATCATCAAGTTCCTAAATTAGTCTCATTAACACTTAAATAACTTAGTAAAAGAAAATGAAATACAAATTAAAACACCCATATGCATTCATATAAGTATTTTGTTTTACAAAAGTGTTTCTTTGTTCCTGTATTTTATTTTCTAAAACATCTTTGTACTTTCATATAATTATTTTGTTGTTTACATCAAATAGGACCAGGCACATAGGCATTGTGTAATCAAAAAGTATTTCTTTTTATAATCAAAAAGTATTTCTTTTTATAACTTTGTTTAAATCTTATATGATAAGGCACATTAGTAAAATGTATCTCTACATAAAACTTCGTTAAGCTTTTTATCTTATCTTCCTCATCATCGCATTTGTTTCATCCTAGAAAAAGGGCAACGTATAATCAAAGTACAACCTAATTGTCAAAATTGATTTAAGGCATATAACTCAATAGTTGAAACCTTTGATGAGTTATAACTCTTTTTATTACTCCTAGCTAAGGTTCTTAACCCCATGGGGTCTTATATCTATGGATTGATCTCTTTCTTTTATTTTGCTTTGAACTAGCTGGTCGACTTGAAAGGATTAATATTAGAACAATTTGTTTGGGCATCACTTATAGACTGTATTGGAAAAAATGAAAACAAATAATGTTTAAGGATGAAGAAATATATGAAAAAGAATAAAGAACGTGTTAACTTACATGTGTATCTGTTGAAACTTGTTGTGACTGCAACTTTCATAGGACATGTTTTTTATTGTGTCCTTACTAAAAGCATTGTTGATAGGACATTTTCATACCTCTTATTGACATTTTGTTATCCTTAGTTGTACTCTCCAAATCCTCCTTTTTCCTATTCTTCTTTGGCCTACTAGACATTTTTTGAAATAAAAGTGGTACTGGTGGTTCATATTTAGCTCTAAGCCAGAATTTATCTCCTCAAATTGGCTTCATCAAATATTGATACACCTTTAGGTACTTCTCCTTCATAACTTGAATATCATATTGCTTTCAAATTCCACATATGGCAACCATACAAACAACCAACAACAAATTAGAACAAAATTAGTTCATGTAAATTTAAGATCATACATTTAAAGAGAAAATATAACATTTGATGGAAAATTTGTGACTCCCACTTCAAAAATAGTCAATGATATAGATAAATAAGGGATGTATCTATAAGGCTTCACAAGTCACATTTTTTCAATAAATTGTATGTATAATAAATAAGAAAGTTTCAAAATATTACAAGAAACAGAAGTTAGTGAAGGAAATTGTAACTCAACCAACAATATTGATAAAGGAGGAGGATACATGTGAAGGAAATTATAACTCAGCCAATAATATTTATTAGGACTCTTAAGAAATCTAAAGTTGGTCTATGTGTTGCTTCAAACTAGTAACTTTGTAGCTAGAAAATTAGGTTGAGTTGAAGTACTTACATTGACTAATTTGTAAGGATTTGTTAATATCTTTTAAAATACAAATTTTTACTTTTAAAAAAAGGGTTAAAAGTTTAACCTAGTTTTATGCTCTAAAAACATAAAAGAACATATCCACTAATATAGCCATTAGCAACCCTTTATGGCTATTAATTTGAAGATTCCATATGTATGGATCATGTGTCTTTTGATCCAAACATAAAGTAACTAAGTATAAAATCAAAGTCTTCCATCCCTATTTTTTAGGATTGATTTACTTTTTTTTCAATGTCTTTATTAAGAGAGATGATACATGTATGACATAGTTGTACACCACTTGGTTAAAAAAACTCAAATACTGACTGGTATGCTCTGTAGAAGCAAAAGAAGAAACTCCTCAAATTCTACCTACAAGGAAAATAAAACAAGGGAAACCAAAAGATCTAAAGAAATAAACTTTAAGACACTTTAATTTTCTTAATTAAGAGCATGGGTACAAATGTTAAAAAGGATTGCTACAAACCTACAAAAAGAAAGACACTTCAATAATCCCCACTCATCTCAAAGTCAAAGGGAATGTATAAAATTTTTATGTATGTAATAAAATTTCAATACCAGAAAGTTAATCTTAAGCCTAGAATTTTCTAAAAAATTGAACCTTCTAGATCACAAGCTCATATAAGTAGATACAAAGGTACAATAGCTTGTAAATGAAAGGAACTTTTTAATGGATAAGAGAAGTCAATGATTCATCTCATAAGCTAGGATAAGAACTACATCCTATCCTTTAACTTTCAATATATTGATAAGAAGCTGAGGTAATTAAAATAGGCATTCATTAGGACTATTTGGAAATTAAGGGTTGGTCTATGTATTAGTTTAAACTAGCAACTTCTTAGCCAAAAAAATAGGTTGAATTGAAGTATGTACGTTCATTATTCTTTGTAAGGATTTTTTAATATTTTTCAAATAAAATTATTTACTTCCCAAAAAATAGGGTTACAAGTTTAACCCAATTGTGCACTTTATAAACTTAAAAGAATACATCCAACAACATAGCCATTAGGTAAACTCGATCTAAATATCAACTTTCCTAAACAATTTTGAGTAATTTAACAACCCTTTTAAGTTAGATCACATGCTAATTGAGGTGTATCCTAATGTCTACACAACTAGAAGAGATGATCTATTTAAGTTTAACAATAATGTTTAGGGGTTTGAGGAAAAAGTTTTGAAGGGTCTCATCACTCCTAGATAAGTGTTTAAGGCTTTCAAATGTATGCAAAAAAACTAAGGGCAATTAAAGAAGAAATTAAAAGCCTCTACAAAAGGACATATAATAATAATAAACTAGCAAAGTAAGAGGTTTTCATATCTCTTAATCGCATTTAAGAGTAGCTACTTCAACAATCGAAAAGTCAAGCTTTAATTAAGCAGAAGATGTATTGGAAGTCTATTCTTCTGTGATAACCAAAGGGCATCTATGTAAATGAATTTATAAAGTTATTCTTGAAAGAGAATTCATATTAGAATAATTTCCAAACCAAGAATACATCTTTATCATAACAATTAAGGATTTAAAATCACTAGCCTATGACTTCTTAAGACTTGATTCTTAATCTTCTTCAACTAATTTTATTCCTAAGCCATTTACAAAAAGATAAAAGAGTCTTTATCCCTTTTAATTAGATTGTAAATTGACAAACTTTAGTGAAATTGGTTATAGATATCTACAAGTATGCTCTTAATTGCAATAATTAAACATTAATTTCTCAAAAATATATGATTCCCCAAAAATTTTAAGATTCCCAAGTTTTAATATGTAAAGACCCCCAAAAATAAAATTAGTACAAAATTGAACATTAACATATGCATTTAGGAGTTTAAAGAGTTAACACCAACTCCAAATTGAATCAAACATGTAGCAATTTTAAAAGAAACCCAAAATTTTCAAGAAATTAGGAAATTCATATTTTTGAAAACCCAATACATTAGAAATTTCAAATAAATGAAGTCTAAAGATTTCATAAAATTAAAAGCACATTTGAGTTGTCATGGGACCACAACTGTTTTCTCAAGACAACATTGTGAATGTCAATAACCTAATGTAAGAATAGGAGAGGATGTGCTTTCTAGTTGAAGACGAACCTATATTGTGCTTTCCAAATGTGCGTCTAACAAAGATAAACGAGGACATAGAGACAATGTAACTAGTTTTTTTTTCATGTTTGGTAAAGTGAATTTAGGTAAATTTGTGTAAAGTGAATTTATGCGATGGGTAATTGGTAATGGGTTTAGGTTATGGGCAACTAGGTATTTTGTTTAGTTAGTGACATTTTTTTCCATGTGAGCAGCTACAAGTCATTAACAACTAGTCTTTCATTAGCCACATCAACATAGTAGTAACAAAATTAATGTTTTTCATCTTAACCGTTACGGTTTTAAACAGTTGCTCACTCAATTGAATTTTAAAACTAAGGTAGTAGATTGAAAAAATCCTAAAAACTTTGGCATTGGATTGAAAAAATCCTAAAATATTGGACACTTTAAGATCGGTTATCCCTTCGGATTATAGTCATGATAAACCTGTAAGAAAATGTTAGTAACAAAAGCAACAAGAAAAAGTTAGTTCTAATCTTACTTTTTCATCAAATATTTCCAATTGGAAAACGTGAAACAATGAAAACATTACTAAAGGTAAACAAATAAGAAAACTCAAAACATAAAATTGAGTTCAATGGAACCTAATTAGACCCAATAAAAAGAGGAATACGACAAATTTGAATTGAACAATAAGGAAAATAATATAAAAAATAGACAATTTTTGTTAACTTGTAAAATCACGAAAATAAGAAATAAAAAATTAAATACAAACAAGGAAATTGAATATATGGAACGAAACAGATAATATTAAAAACATAAACAACGATATCACGAACAAACATGATTATTGAACAGAGTTTTAATACTAAATTTTGATATGACCTTTATCAACAAGGTTGATGAGATTCGATATACGTATGACATGACCTACGATAGTTCTATTGAAAACATGTCAATCCAAGAAATTAAACGTAAAAATACATGGAAAGAGGATATAAACCATCGCACCACAAGATTATATCTAAAAAGAAGATGAAGACACCTCTTTTAGATAATTTGATTAATTCAAAAATAATTCCCCTTTTTACATCCACAACATAACCTTATATATGCCTAAAACCCTATATCAAAACCCCTTAGTGATCCTTTCAAGGAAATAATAATCTAGATCTAAACTAGCTTAGGAACAAATATCTTAAAAAGACAAGTCAATCATACTTAAATATAAATTTGAAAATAACAAATAACAAAAAAATGAGTCATAAAAGAAAATAAGAGCTCAAAATCAATGTTATAAATATCATACTGGATTTGGTACCAACTACTAGATTTTATTTTGGTATGGTACAGTACCTGTATCAGTTAATATAAGATACTATTTAAGATAATTTTTTTAAAATTATAAAATATTCTTTAAATTTTATAAAATTTCAAAACAGTCCTTCAATATAAAATTGATATAATAATTATTATATTTATATTTATATTATTTTCACACATTTCTCATAAATTAAGGTAAAAATTATTTAATTTGCAGATAAATATAAATTAAGAATAATACAACGTAAAAGTATGCATTGATAAAGTAAACACACGAAAGAGAGGGTGAATTATGTGTATAAAAAAATTCAAGGTACTTTCAAATTGATAAGATTCTAGTAAACAAAATAAATTTATAAATACAAAGATCCTATAAACTTTCGAAAGGATCATGTTAATGTTAAAAAAGAAAGGAGCCTTTTAATGCTCAAATAGAAAGGAACCAATTAATGGAAAGGAGCCTGCTAACGCGTAAAATGATAAGAGCCTGTTTACTTGAAAGGAGCCTGCTAGAGCTCAAAAAGAAAGGAGCTTGTTAATCGATAGGAGCGATAAAAACAAAAGGAGCCTCTAGAAAATACAAATTTATAATGTGGTAATTTAAAAGCAAGGAAGAGATAGCAAATGACAAAGTAGATTTATACTAGTTCAGTTTATAACGAAGCCTACGTCTAGTCCCTAAGTATCCAACTTAATTATTTCACTATAAAAGACAAGTACTAATTTGACGAGCCTCTTCAAGCTTAGAAATTTATATTTTCAAGGTTCTTCAACCTTCCATAATAGTAGTATTTTGCTAGTCTCTCCAAGCTCTCAAGAAGAAATGTATGAAGGATTAATAATCTCTCTTATAATCACTTCTTTGTTAATTACTTAACCTTTCATACCATACTCGTGGGGCCTATTTTAGATCATACAAGGCTTTAGTCAACTTGATCATATAGTCAGGATGGTTTTCATCTTTAAAGCTTGGAGATTGCTTATCAATCACATCTTCATTCATATATCCATTTAAAAAAACACTTTTGACGTGTATTTAGAATAATTTGAAGTTTCCATAACATAAGAAGGCAAGTAAAATTCTAATCGATTCCAATCTAGCAATAAGCACATAAGTTTTATCAAAATCAACACCTTCCTGTTGATTATAGCCTTGAGCTACAAGTCTTGTTTTGTTTCTTACTACCTTACTATTTTTTTCAAGTTTGTTTTGAAAAATCCAACGAGCTCCAACGACTGACTTGTTTGGCAGATGAGGTAATTGATTACAAACTTTGTTTTTATCAAACTGATTCAATTTGTCTTTCATAGCTAAAACTCAATTTTATCAATAAGAGCCTCTTCAACAGTCTTTGGTTCTAATTATGAGACGAGGGCAACAAAGTTGTTCTTGAAGGAAGATCTAGTTCTTAGACTTTTAGAAGGGTCTCCTAGAATGTATTGATATGTATCTTGACCTCTCAATTCTCTTAGTGTTTTTCATTGCATAGGCTCCTACTGAGAGTAAGGACTCTGCTCTGTCCTAGCTTTAGAAGAACCTTCTTGATCTTGTCATTTCGAGGGTACAATATGTGTAGTAAATGTATTTTTAGGAACCAAAGGATGCTCTTCATCATTTGAATCGAATGTTGTTGTAGAAGGTAGTGCTTCATCAAACACTACGTGTATTGATTCTTCTATCTTCTTTGTTATTTTGTTATAAACTCTGAATCCTTTACTAGTAATACTGTAACCTAAAAAGATAGCTTCATTTGATCTCGCATCGAACTTTTCAAGATTGTAATTTTCATTATTTAGAACGAAACACTTGCAACCAAATTCTCGAAAGTAAGCAACATTTGGTTTTCTTCCTTTCTACAGCTCATAAAGAGTCTTTTCAGAATAGTTCTTATAAGGAATCTATTGGGTATGTAACAGGGCAGTTGACACAGTTTCTGCCCAATAACCATGAGGTATATTACTTTTGCATATCATTTTTTTGGCTATATCAACAAGAGTCATGTTCTTTCTTTCAACAATTTCATTCTACTGAGGAGTCCTTGGACATATAAATTGTGAGATATCCCATTTTCATTACAAAAATCTTCGAATTTTCTGTTATCAAATTCTCCTCCATGATCGCTTCAAATAGATGCAATGCAATATCCTTTTTCAATTTGTATTTTTCTGCAAAACTTCTCAAAGACTTCAAAAGTATCATCCTTATTTTATAGAAAATGGATCTATGTAAATCTAGAATAATCATCTACTATAACAAAGTCGTAATGTTTACTTCCATCTTTTCTTTCAATGTAGTTAAAATGTGATATTTTACTTGTCATGTGTCTCAAATAGCCACTATTAACTATCCATTAATTTTCTGTTGTCACTATTATGAAGTATATCTGCAGAAAGTATTATCTCATTTTAGGTATCCACATTTTTCTAAGTCCTTTCAGGTTAGTAGCTTGACCTTTCAGTTTTCAAACATACATTTGAGATAATTTCTCCATTTTATGAAATTTACAAGAATGACTAATGTGACTATGTCTACCACAGTAGAAGCATAAAACAGATGAATGAGAATTGCTATAATTTCTACCATGTATTAGGTTCTTGGCTTCATGTTGTTTTGATTATAACTACTGTTGGATTTAACAAAGAAGTTCTTATATGACCTAACATTATTATTTTCATTGTAACATATTCCAACTTTATCAAAAACTCATTTACAACTATCAAGTAGTGTATCGAGGTTGTTCCTTCCATCAATGAACTTTGCAAGATCTTTTTGTAGAGATAAAATCTTTCTTGCATATTTCTCTTTCTCAGGTTCTAGGCTGACAACCTTTTCTTCTAGCTGTCTTACTTTATCAGAATCATTCTCAAGCAAAGTATTTTCCAACTTGGCTAATCTTTCTTCCAGAATTTCCTTTTCAGAAACTCTTTGTTTATAATCATCCTTAAGAGACATATTCTTAGTTGTCAGATTTCCGTTCATGGATTTTAATGATTTAATCTTAATCTTCAAGGATACTTCATTGTTCTCGGACTTCTCAACTTCTTTGAAATACTTCACTGACAATTTTTTGTATTTATTATACAATTCATGACATGCATTTCTTAATTCATCACTTTCATTATCAGAGTCAGAATAATATACCTCATCATCTCCTGATTCAGCCATGAAGCAAACATTGCTGACTTCTTCTGACTCTTCTTCTTCAAAGTTTTCATAATCCTTGTCTGACTAGACAGCAGTCATCACTTACTTTATGGGTTTTTTGTTCTTTGACTTATCCTTTTGAAGAAGAGGACATTTAGGTCTTTTGTGTCCAGGCTTCTTGCAGTAATAACATATGATTTGCTTATTTTTTGTATTATTATTGCTGCTGCTGCCTTTTGATAGAAATTTGTTATTCCCAACTTTCTTATTTCCTTCTCTTTTCTTCATCAGCTTCTTTTTATATAAGAAGATATATTTTTTGACTATAAAGTTGAACTCGTTATCTCTATCTATTTGCAACTTAGTGTCACTTTCATCACTGTTTGATTCATCAGTTGCTTTTAATGCCATTCTTTTTTTGTAGGAGGATCCTTCATCTCGCTTAAGCTGGGTTTCATGGATCATTAGATTTTCTCGTAACTAGTCGAGTGAATCCTTTACAATTTCTAGATTTATCACCTTAGGTCTCCATTCCTTTGGTAGTGATTATAAAATCTTTGTTACAAGCTCATCATTGGGATATATCTTTCCCAAGTTCTTTAAGATCGTGATGATGTTGTTGAACTGTCCAAAGAATTTATCTATGATTTCTCCCTGTTTCGTGCCAATAGTTTTGTATTGATGTACTAAAAAGCTTATTCTATGTTTCTTTACCTCATTTGTTCCTTCAAAGATGACTTGTAGTTTGTCCCGCATCTCCTTTTTGGTAGAGTAGTAGGATATCTTTTCATATTTTTCTGGTCGGCCGGTAACAACCAAAAGAATCTTCAAGAACTTGCACCGAAATTTGGTATGGTACTCTTTGTTGGGCACCAACCATTACGGTACGGATATTCCCATCACTGCTCAAAATAAAACAATTCTAAAAAATCCAAAGCATATGTGTAGGTGTAGCACTTGTCAATTTTTAATTGCTCCTTTGAGAAGTTCTTATACGATGAAATTCTGCCACTTCTCCATAAAGTGTCAACGAAACTCGGTCTGATCTTTCTTTAACGCGGTCCAAACATGCGGTCTAAAGCAAAGTTCTTTAAAGTACACAGACTTTTGACTATTTGGAATTCTTTAATATTTATTATATTAAAAAATTAATTTGATAATATTAAAATAATAAAAGATATATATCTTTTATTTAATTTAACCCATTTATGGAAATTATTTAAATTTTTATATTTAAAAAATAGTTCTCAAGTTTTGTTTTATGATTTCTTATGCTATCAATCACATTTTCTTTTCCATATATTACTAATATAGATGTTTGCACGTGTTTATTCCGTTTTTTTAATTATCCACGAGATATTTTAAGAGGGCCTCAATTATAAGAACGTACTTTTAAGTTATTTTTTTTAGATTAATTTTCGCTCTAACCGAGTAGGTCCATTGCGAGAGGCAAAATTCTAACTTCAAATTTTAAACAATTGTATACATAAAAACAATTTAAACTCAAAACTTCACTTAAACCAAAAAAATTCTTTACTAATTCACATTCGTCCTAAAATTGCACGTGTTTACTCTTGCCGACTGGATCTTGAGTACTCGTATCAGGAATTACATGCCACATGGCTATAAAAAAAAGAGGTGACGTGTAATGATCGAGTTGAGAAAGTATACATTTACGTACAAATGATAGAGAACAAACGGGGTAAAACAGGAAGCTTCTCTTTTCTTTTTCATGTGTATACTGACCACGTTAAACTGTTTTGCCTTCTTTCCTTAGTTTTTTCTCAGCATGTCCAAAGCATTTGGGCCTGAAACTTCTCAAATTTTGACTGAGCGACTAAGCAAGCAAGCTCATGCTTGTGGAACAAGGAGTGTCGACACCACGGTTGACCAGATAACTACTGTTCTCACACGGAAACTCCCTACAGTTTCTCTAAATAACGACTCCGTGAACGTTGGAACCGGCAACCAAGGAGCGATAAAGAAAGGATCTTTACAGCAGAAAGCAGAGAAAAAGATGAGTTACCACTATCAACAGCAGCCACCAGTTGGTGTTCCTCCATTGCAAGGTGTGTATTTTGGTATTTTCAAGATTTTGATTCTGAGTCCTCCTTTTTGTTCTTGATGATGATCTTGTTCTTTATTTGTAGGATATCCAGTTCATGTACATCTCCAGGTTTATCCTCCTCAGGTTTATGCCCCACAATTCGCTCAGTCTCCTCAGGTTTATGCCCCACAATACGCTCAGCCTCCTCAGGGTTATGCCCCACAAGACGCTCAACCTCCTCCTAAGCAAAAGACCGGTTGTCTTAAAGGATGGTAAGTGTCTCTCTTCCCCGTTTCTTTCTCTTAAGTTGTCATCTTGGTTGAATTTGAATCATACTGGAATGCCAATTGTTATACCATTCGCATGGCAAATTTTGTTTTTGGGAGCTTCTAACATCTTGATGCCTTGTTTCTGGGACGTTGTTTACTTTATCTGCTTATCTTGGGAGGAACTAGATGCAATCTTCCTTTCCTTGGAAAGTTTTTTTAGAATTTAAGTTCAAGAGAAGGAAGATTAGTAGTTGTTTGAAATTGAATGGTTTAATGATCTGTCATGAGAAATCTGATCGAATGATTGAGAATCATAACGCTTTAATTGCTTGAAGATAACGCGAAAGAGAACTTACAGCTTTAATCCCATTCATAGTGTTTTATGGTTACAAGAGTGCTGACTGGTTTCTTGTTGTCTTATTTGCAGCTCAGCACTCTGTTGTTGCTGCCTTAATATGATTGCTTGTTTTGGGCCCTATTTGAGCTGCTAAACTCCTTGTTATCTGTGTGCAGCTAAACTCAGTAATTTAGGTGCTTTTCTTGTTCTTGATAAGGTTTCTGTTCTTTAGAAGGAAAGAGTGCATTGTGAACCTATCCCCTTCAGGATGCCTTGTACTCCTTTCTGAAGATGCGTCCGTGGTCTTAACCTCAAGGTCCTCTGTTTAGACCTCGTTTGTCACTCTTTTGTATGAAAAAAAAAAAAGTGCATTGTGAAAAAAAAAAAAGTGCTTTTGTAATAGAAGTAGTCACTTTCCTTTTTGCTATTGAAAAAAAAAAACTATCAATACTTATAAAAAAAATTAAAGTTTAATTTATACTTTAAAAAAAAGACCATTCATCAAAATTGAAGTTTAATTCATACTTAAAAGGAAGACCATTCATCAAGTATAACAAATTTAATCACTTTATTTTTACTAATTAGTCCCATTTCTAGCCACAAAAGTAGTTTAAAAATAAATATAAACTATTTTTAAAGAATCAATCATGCAATTTAATTTGGTAACAAATCTCTTCCATTGATAAGAGATAATGCCTTAGAAACACCATCCTCGTATTCCCCTTATACTAAAAAAATGAAAAATAAATATATTATCTAAAATATATGGTTCTTATGATGGACGACTAAGAATTTGTGAGCATCTCATTATATTTACGTTGCCTATGGTTACTATTTTCAATATGCAAAGACGAAACTAGACAAAATTTGAAGACAAAACAGAACAAAAATTGAAGAAAGTGAGATGTTTGATTATGATGGACAAAATAGATAAAACTATGCTCATCTCGAAGACAGAAATGTATTTGGTTGCAAAACATAAAACAGTTTCAATGACTAAAATACCCTTGCAGTATAATATGATTGGAAATATGTAATTCATTGATTGTTTTATAATTGTATCAATATTTATTTTAAGTATATTTGTAATTTTTTAATTACGGTGAAATAAAATGAGAAACATAAATATTTATTGAAATGCGAAACCTAAAAATGCCTATGAAATGAGTTATTGAATAAAAAAAATCCTACAAGTTAGAAATTTTAGTACATAATAATTTAATAAAGCATCTAAGCATTCATGGAATTAATTACATAATAGGTTAAAAAAGGATTTTAAAAGTTAGAAATTCTAATACATAATAATTTAATAAAACATCTAAGCATTCATGAAATTAATTACATAATGGATTAAAGATACATTCAAGCCTTTTATTTTATTAAAAATGTCCTTAACAGTAATACCCAAAATGACTCCAATGGCAATGAATAAAAATCCTTGACTTCATGCCCTTTTTTTCTTCAAAGTTGCAACTTCATTTAGTTGTTCATTTGTTGGAAGTGAAAATTGATTCGGTATTGATGAGGGTTCATTGCCGGTAGGAACAATTTCTTCATTTCGATGAGTCCGCCTATTTGGATCCATTACATAAGCACTTTCTACTTTAACCAAAGTCCGATACCCCTTGAATCTAGCATTAGGAAATCTCTCAGTTGCCAATTTAACATCATCCCAATTTGTAAAAATACCTACTTGACGTCCAACAAATACAACATAGAAGTTGTATCTGTCCATAGTTAAGTACCTGAAAATGAATCATATCCTCATAATTCATACACGTACAAAAATTACAAAAATTAAATAGTTAATAGTTACAAGCTCATCATTGGGATATATCTTTCCCAAGTTCTTTAAGACTGTGATGATGTTGTTGAACCGTCCAAAAAATTTATCTATGATTTCTCCCTGTTTCGTGCCAATAGTTTTGTATTGATGTAGTAAAAAGCTTATTCTATGTTTCTTTACCTCATTTGTTCCTTCAAAGATGACTTGTAGTTTATCCCGCATCTCCTTTTTGGTAGAGTAGTAGGATATCTTCTCATATTCTTCTGGAGATGGTGCACATATCAAATAATGTTTTGCTTTAACGTTTAGATGTACATTTCTTCTGACAACATCAGACCATACTTTTACGTTTTCTATAGCAGGAAGGGTAGCTCCATCTCTGATTGCTTGTCAGACTTCAATATCTACAGATTAGAGATAGATTGTCATTTTCTCTTTTCAGTACAAGTTGTTGTTTCCATTGAAATAAGGAGGCTTTCAAACATATTATCCTTCAAGGCCAAAAGACTCATTCCTTTAAAATTAGAGGCCAAATGAATGTTCACATCAAAATATGCAATGCAAACTACTAGCCTGTCCCAATTTACCAATTTACCCCTCCCATCGGTGATGGGATGTTACAAAGTGGTTCGGGTAGATCCGAAACGGAACGTACTACACATTCTCGCGAAGCGTTCATGTGTAGTCGTGAACTTGTGGGAGTCTGTGAGGAGCTCCAATGTCACAAGCGGGCAGGCGGGAGAAGCCTCTGACAAACAAGTGCACTTGACTCTTAAGGGACCACCACAAACCCAAAGAAAGCATGCATATCACATAATTTACACAATTCATAAATATTAACCACAAATGGCCCTTAAAAAATTCACATTCACATAATTCTCACATAATCGCGCAAAATGGCATTTTTCCGAAATCACATATTCGAATCTTTTTCACTTGACAAACAATTGTACACATATTTCCACAAGGTCTTTACATACAAAAGACATCTCATACTAGTTTAAACCATCACAAATAGTAATTCATTCAAAATTGGAATGTCATAGGAAAGCATTAAATGACATTTATTTAAAGACAATTAAGTAGCTTATTAACTCAATTATTAAAATATCACCCACCTTAATTCCTTTAACTTTAATCTTGGTCAATTTGCCTTTCCTCTAACTCCAATTGCCTCTCTTGACCTTCAACAAGCACAAAAATCCCATATTAATATGAGATATCAAAATTGGAAATTCTAAGGAAATGAAAGCATGAAATAAAAACCTAGACAACCTTGCCCATGCTTTTCCTAAGCTATTAGAACCTAAACCCATCAAAGATTTCAAAGAATTTCGAAAATCCCTCACCTTAGAAGCCACCCACGAAAATCTCTCTTCTTGCTTTATGGAGGAGTTCACCTTCCTCTTCCTTTTCCCTTCTTAAAGAACTCTAGCAATCACTATTATAAACCAAGATTTGACAAAGCCCTAACTCTTCTT
>JANJEY010000234.1:64071171-64083947 GCA_024703695.1 Erythroxylum cataractarum | reverse complement strand
GAATCAATCCGAAAATTCATTTGACCAAAGTACCCGGAAATACCATGACTGCATGCCATAATACCAAAGAGACATAACCTAAATCGGACTAAATTTGCTTAATCTGCTAACCCCTAATTTGGGGCGTTACAAACCTCTTCAAGCTTACAAGTATATATTTTTCAAAGTTCATCAACCTTTAATAGTAGTAATATTTTGCTAGCCTCAATAAGAAATGTATGAAGGATTTAACAGTCTCTCTTAATAGAGTGATATCACTTTCTAAGAAACAAAGAGTTTGATATAATTTTCAAGAAATAATGAAGCTTTAAGATATTTCGCAAGTCTCGTGTCTGTCTTATGTATGTTTTGCAAATGCAATGCCTCTTCCTTAAGTAGACAAGTTTCTTCAACTAACCATTGCTTAATCTTTGATATTACCTCTACTGAAATCTTCAATGTTCAGAAGTTTTGTCAAGGCTTTTGGAGCAGATTATTTAAATTAATAAGATCCTTTCGAATGTCATGAAACCATTTTCAAAAGGATAAGTTTATAAAGAAGATTCTTGTAAGAAGGAAACAATTATTCTATGATTTTACTTCTTTTAAGGATTATATCGTTACTTACATAAGAAAATAAATTCAATTTAAATTTTGAAATATTATACAGTTATCATCAAAATTGTTAAACATAAACCTTGTGCTAACATGCATTTATAACAGGTGTTTTCAATTTTAAATGTTTTCTTTATATATGTTAAAAGTTATTATAATAAATTTTCATATGCATGCACTAAATAAATATATATATGTAATAAATATAAAATTTAAAAAATTTAAAAATATTTATTAATTATATTTAAAATGTGTTAAACTAATATATTCAATTATGTAATTTATAATCACTTTATATAAGTCTAATTACGTAAAAATTATTTAATACATTCTTATTTATACCTTTGCTATTTATTAAATAAAAATGTGGACAAGTTTATCATTTTTTTATGTACAAGTGATTATTAATTTATATAGGAAAGATTTTAAGTTTTTCTAATTTAGTCATATTTTTAAATTACAATTTTGACCTATACATGACCGACATTTTTGTGGTCGGCCGGTAACAACCAAATGAATCTTTCAAGAACTTGCACCGAAATTTGGTATGGTACTCTCTGTCGGGCTCCAACCATTACGGCACGGATATTCCCATCACTGCTCAAAATAACATAAAATCCTAAAAAACCAAAGCACATTTGTACAGTGTGCCACTTGTGTTTCAGATAATCGATGTCAATTTTGAATTGCTACTTTTCTATGAAGTGCCGACGAAACTCGGTATGGCCCTTCTTTAACGCGGTCCAATTCCAAAGGAAAGTTCTTTAAAGTAGAGCGACTCTCGAGTCTCGAGTATTTGGAATTCTTCGATATTTTTAAGCTTAAATTATTATATTAAAAATTAAATTAATTTAATAATATTAAAATAATAAAATTTATATTTTTATTTAAGTTAACTCATTTATGGAAATTATTTAAAGTTTTACATACCGTTTATGAAAATCATATAAGAGTTGCACGTGTCAACTACATCCGAGTATTCATATCAGGAATTACATGCCACGTGACTATAAAAAAAAAAGAGGTGACGTGTAATGATCGATACATTTACGTACAAATGATAGAGAACAAACGGGGTGGTTGTGGTTAGATGAAGATGCAGTCCCAATATGGTACCAGAAGACCAGGGAATGATCAAGAGATACCGTTACAAGTTCCCAGTAATACTCGCACCTTTGCTGTGTTTCACTCCTTATGATCTCTATCTTCTTGCTCTTTGTTCCACATTTTCCCTGTACAAATTACTCCTGACAAAATAATAATATGGTAGTAAAAGTAAAACAGGAAGCTTCCCTTTTCTTTTTCATGGCCATACCGACCACGTTAAACCTTTTTTTGCTTCTTTCTTTCGTTTTTTCTCTGCGTGTCCAAAGCAATTGAGCTCGAAACTTCTTAAAATACGTTTCGGGATGCCAGGGTTTATTTAAACGTTCTGGGATTTTGTTTGATTAAGGGTGAAGTTATATAGTGAGTTCAAAATGCAGAATCTTTTGAGTGAGTTTGATGTGAAGGCGAAGCACTCTTCGGAGGAGACGTTGAAGAAATGGAGAAAGGTTTGTGGGTTGGTGAAGAATCCGAAGCGAAGGTTTCGCTTCATTGCCAATCTCTCCAAGAGAGAGGAGGCCCATGCCACGCGACGCAGCAATCAGGTTAGCCGCTTTTCATAACCAACTTTTTGTTCCTTAAACTTCTGGTAGATTGTGTTATTTCCTTTTCTAATGAAAAGCATTCATCTGCATGCAGATGTAATTAGTCTGTCAGCTTTCTGTTTTCAGTTACATGTATCACTTGCGTTCTGTCTAGCAAGTGAACATCTCTACTATGCTTTGTTTTGCATATGTGGTGAAGCTGTAAGCTCTTCAAACGACCAATTTGTGATATAAGTAATGTAAATGGATCATGGATGGTTTTGGGCAATAGAGCAGCTAGTTTCTCGTATACTTGTGCCATTTTTGGGAGGGGACCAACATAAGACACGGGACTAAATGATAGTTTTTTAGCATATGCCTTAACGTGTTGCTACTGAAAGTATTCCCCCCATTTTTTCATCTTTGAAGTTCCTGAAGAACCGAAACCTCTCTCTTTGTATTTGATGAGCCTAAAACATGAACTAGCTAATCAGATGCTACTTGGAATGACTCTCATTACTTCCCCTGAGAAACAGCAACTTCAACATTTTTCTCTCACAATTTTTCTTTCTCTGTATTGGTTTCTCTTGTTTTCCAATTGCACAACTTGCATTATGCAGTTCACCACTTTAAGGCCGTATGCTAAAGCAGAACGCTTAGCTTTTTATGTATTTCACTTTTCAGGAAAAATTGAGGATTGCTGTCCTTGTTTCCAAAGCTGCATTTCAATTCCTCCAAGGTGAGTTTCCTCAAAATTTAGAAACTTAGAAGCTTCTTGAAATTTTATTTACTGAATACTTGCACTTGTTGGACTGTTTGCAGGAGCGTCCCCAAGTGACTATGTTGTACCTGAAGAAGTCAAAGCTGCAGGGTTTGACATTTGTGCTGAAGAGTTGGGATCTATTGTTGAAGGTCATGACAATAAGAAGTTAAAGTTTCATGGTGGCGTCTCTGGTATTGCAAAAAAGCTCTCCACATCAACCACTAATGGGCTTACTGCAGATGGTGCTCAACTCAATTGCAGACAAGAGCTTTTTGGAATCAATAAGTTCGCGGAAAGTGAAGCTCGAAGTTTCTGGGTATTTTTATGGGAAGCTCTTCATGATATGACGCTTATGATACTTGGAGTGTGTGCTTTTGTGTCTTTAATAGTTGGCATTGCAACTGAGGGATGGCCAAAGGGAGCCCATGATGGTCTTGGAATTGTTGCAAGCATCATGTTGGTTGTGTTTGTCACGGCAACTAGTGATTACCGCCAATCACTGCAATTCAGGGACTTGGATAAAGAGAAAAAGAAGATCGCCATTCAAGTCACAAGAAGCGGGTTTAGGCAGAAATTGTCGATATATGATCTACTTCCTGGAGATATTGTACATCTAGGCATTGGAGATCAAGTGCCTGCTGATGGTCTTTTTGTTTCAGGATTTTCTGTGTCAATCGATGAGTCAAGTTTAACTGGGGAAAGTGAGCCTGTAATGGTGAATTCTGAAAATCCTTATATGCTTTCTGGAACTAAGGTTCAGGATGGATCGTGCAAGATGTTGGTTACTACTGTAGGAATGAGAACTCAATGGGGTAAACTGATGGCGACTCTCAGTGAAGGAGGAGATGATGAAACGCCCTTACAGGTGAAATTAAATGGAGTGGCAACCATTATAGGGAAGATAGGCCTTTTCTTTGCAGTAGTAACTTTTGGTGTTCTAGTGCAAGGATTAGCTGGCCGAAAATGGCGTCAAGGGACTCACTTGAATTGGTCTGCAGATGATGCATTGGAAATGTTGGAATACTTTGCAGTGGCAGTTACAATTGTGGTGGTTGCAGTTCCAGAAGGGTTGCCATTGGCTGTGACATTGAGCTTGGCCTTTGCTATGAAGAAGATGATGAATGATAAGGCTCTTGTGCGTCATCTAGCAGCTTGTGAGACAATGGGATCAGCCACAACTATCTGCAGCGATAAAACTGGTACACTTACTACTAATCATATGACTGTACTGAAAGCATGTATTTCCATGAGTGTCAAGGAAGTTGGACAACCATGTGATGCGTCTAGTTTATGCTCTGGAATCCCTGATTCTGCAATAAAACTTCTGAAACAATCCATATTCAATAATACTGGAGGTGAAGTCGTCATTAACAAGGATGGAAAACTGGAAATATTAGGAACACCTACTGAGACTGCTATACTGGAGTTTGGCTTGTCTCTGGGAGGAGACTTCCAGGCAGAACGACAAGCAGTTGAAGTTATCAAAGTTGAGCCTTTCAACTCAACAAAGAAGCGGATGGCAGTAGTGTTAAAGGATCCTGAAGGACACATTCGAGCCCATTGTAAAGGTGCTTCAGAAATTGTTTTGGCTTCCTGTGAGAAAGTACTCAATCCAAATGGAGAAATTGTTCCTCTAGACGAAGCATCACTCAACCATCTTAAGGCTACAATCGAGCAGTTCGCTAATGAGGCTCTTAGGACTTTGTGTCTTGCATATATGGAACTGGAAGGTGAATTTTCACCTGACAGTCCTATTCCAGTTTCTGGGTACACATGTATAGGAATAGTGGGCATTAAAGATCCTGTTCGTCCCGGTGTCAAGGAATCTGTTGCAGTTTGTCGTGCAGCTGGTATTACTGTACGAATGGTTACAGGAGACAATATTAACACTGCCAAGGCTATAGCCAGGGAATGCGGGATTCTTACTGATGATGGTATAGCCATTGAAGGTCCAGTCTTTCGAGAAAAGAGTCTGGAAGAACTAATGACAATAGTTCCTAAACTTCAGGTAGTTCCAAGCTTTCATGTTCAGAAATAACCTTCACACGACTGAGTATCTAAATAATAATAAGCATTTGCTAGTTAGGACCCATAACTATGAATCCATTTGCAGGTGATGGCTCGATCTTCACCTCTTGACAAGCACAAACTAGTGACACATTTGCGAACTACGTTTGGTGACGTTGTGGCGGTGACTGGTGATGGAACCAACGACGCCCCAGCACTTCATGAAGCAGATATTGGTCTAGCAATGGGCATTGCTGGAACTGAGGTTGGTATTCCGATGATATAGAATAATATGGTCGAAAGTTTTATTACTCATATTAAGACTACTGATTGATTCCCGAACTTCAGGTGGCTAAAGAGAGTGCTGATGTCATTATTCTGGATGATAATTTCTCTACTATTGTGACGGTGGCTAAATGGGGACGATCAGTCTACATTAACATTCAAAAATTTGTACAGTTCCAGCTCACAGTCAATGTGGTTGCACTAATTGTCAACTTCTCTTCAGCTTGTTTAACAGGTCAGGATTCCACGAACTATATGTATTTTTCTGTATACAAGCAAGTTTTTATGTGTATTTACAGTTCTCTACCAATCATACTTCCAGGGAGTGCTCCACTCACAGCTGTTCAGCTTCTGTGGGTGAATATGATAATGGATACTCTAGGAGCCCTTGCACTTGCAACTGAGCCTCCAAACAATGAACTTATGAAGCGTTCACCAGTTGGTCGTAGAGGGAACTTTATCAGCAATGTGATGTGGAGGAATATCTTAGGTCAATCTTTGTACCAGTTTATGGTGATATGGTATCTTCAGGCCAAGGGAAAAGCTATGTTTAACCTCCACGGCCCGGAGTCTGACCTAGTCCTGAATACGCTTATATTCAACTCATTCGTCTTCTGCCAGGTGAACTTTTCTTGGCAACTCTTCCCTGCCATCAAGCTTGATAGGAAGTTCTGAGTTAACCTTTCTTTCTTTCTGCAGGTTTTCAATGAGATAAGCTCTCGCGAGATGGAACAAATAAATGTTTTCAAAGGCATACTCGATAACAATGTTTTCATTGCTGTCCTTAGCTGCACAGTTGCTTTCCAAATCATAATCGTCGAATTCCTCGGTACATTTGCAAATACAACGCCTCTCAGTTTGTCGCAGTGGTATGTTAGCATATTCATCGGATTTTTAGGCATGCCGATTTCTGCTGCATTGAAGATGATAAGCGTGTGAACTACATCTCAGAGATGCCCTTTTTATTAGTTGCATTGGAAACTTTAGAAGCTACTTTCATTTTTTTTCTCAGGGAAGTATTGTTTGTTATTGATGACAACAAAAGTCTGCTTTCTTTTGCATTGTTCCACCTTCTTGGCTGTCTAAAAACATATTTCTATACATCTTTTAGATTGCCGAGAATCTGTAAGAAAATTTAAGAAAGTTGTGATTCAGTAGATAATTGGTTTCTGACAATTGTTACTTCTTTGCTCATTGATTTTAGTTCCAGGACCTGTAAAAAGGGTGCTGCTCATATGCAGCAACTTTGTGATTCGAAATGCCCCTCAGAATCAGATCTGATTGAATTTAATTCATTAAAACATTTATTGCTTCCACCGATCATGACAATGTAAAACGTTCTGTTCCATCAAGATTTAGTTTTTTTTAGGGAAACATTCAAACACTGGACTTTATCGTGCTTACAAGATCAGACGTCTGGATAATTCAGGCACTGAACTCGGGAAAGCCTAGAAACGCACTTCAGGTTCAGAAATTGATGTGAAATTGAAGTTAAAGTTTTCAAACTCTTTCGAGAAACATAAGAGTAACTCATCCAATAAGACACAGAAAATCAGTACGGTGGAAGCAAGTATCCACATTTCTTACATAAAACCCATAAAGGTGGCTAAAACACCTATTCTGTACCACATAAAGAGAAGTTCACTTCCTCAATCAACTTCCAGGATAAGCATATTCTTTTCCTGGAAATTTTCATTTTCCATAGTGAGGATTAACATTAAATTACAACAGGAAAAGGAAAACGGAGGGAAAAGAATGGCAGACATCAAATACTGGTAAAATGGTAGGAAAGGTTGACAGATGGACGAATGAAAATTTTGCTGGGCCAGACCTCAGCTTCTCCGAAGAGAAGATATATGAGTCGATTGTCGTTTGTCCCCTTAAGCGCCTTTTGTTGCGCCCGTAGATGCTTAGTACCTAGAAGTTTCTCAGATGTTACCATGAAACATTTATGGACAAACTTGCCGGAGTGAGGTTCCCCAAGAACATGTTCACAATTGCTGTTTGCGGTCTAGAAATCATGCAGTCCGGCGAAAACATTTATGTCCTTTTCGGAAAGGTTGGACCTTTCAAGCATTTTTGGATAATATAGAAGCCTTGTAGTTGTTCCGAAGAATTGGACCTTTTATGGGTCCTTTTCGGACCAGTTCGAATGTAAATTCGTACTGAACATTCCTGCAACATTTATATCCATCTCTTTTCCAAAACAGAGATAAAATATATAAAAATCAAATATATAGGCGTAACAGTACTGGATATCACCACCACCGTATAGCACCGATGGTAGCCATTAGAAAAGCAAGTTTTCTTGTCTTTACCTTTTATGTTTTCTATTTAAAACTGAGCAATGTCTGATGTCATGAAGTGTGATGTAATGGTTCCATTGCCCTGCTTTTTGCCCAAATAAAGTTTAATTTTTTCTTAAAGAAAGTTTGCTGGCTTAGATCACTGTTCCTGCTTGCAGCTTCCTTGAAACCTCCGGTCAAGGAATTAGCCTCCTCATCATTTCCTTGTTTGCTATTGGGTTCTACTAGATTTTGTTCTTCTCTTTCCAAGCTCCAAGATAGCTAGTAACGCGGGTTTGAGGAGCCCTCTTCTCTGTTGTGTCTCTGTAGAGAGAGTGCCAGAGCTGGAACTGAGAAGAGGACATGGAGTCGTACCTGAACGAGAACTTCGACGTGAAGCCCAAGCACTCATCAGAAGAGGCTTTGAAGAAATGGAGGAAGCTATGCGGGTTGGCGAAGAACCCAAAGCGTAGGTTCCGTTTCACTGCAAACATCTCAAAACGTCAGGAGGCTGCAGTAGTTCGCCGTATGCAGCAGGTTTTGATCTTTGTCTCTACTCTCTACCTGTGTGTTGTCAGCTTTCCTTACTCTGATATCAAGTAGTTTGGTCTTCACTTAGTTTTATTTCTTCTATTTGACACATTTCTTAACCGGGAAATCCTTGAAAGATACAAGTTCTATCCTGTTACTTGCAAACTTTCGGTTCTTACTTCTTACTAAAGTTGCTGTCACTCGTTTCAATAATAACTCAAACTTCTTGTGCGCGTTGTACTTCAGGAAAAGTTGAGGGTCGCCGTACTAGTTTCCAAGGCTGCACTCCAGTTTATCCAGGGGATCGGTAATAAAACTCGTCATTTGCATAAAGAATGGAACTTTTTTGAGAAATTTTCTTTTTCTGATCATGTTTGGTAAACAGCCGAGCACGAATACATTGTTCCAGAGGAAGTAGCAACTGCTGGTTTTGAGATTTGTGCTTCAGAATTAGAATCAATTGTTGGATCCCGAAACGTGAAAAAGCTTAAAATTCATGGCGGAGTAGAAGGGATAGCGAAAAAGGTGCGTTCATCCACCGAAGATGGGCTCACAGTCACAAATGGTCTAGAAAACAGAGAAACAATTTATGGAAGCAACAAAATTCCGGATGGGGAAACTTCAAGTTTCTGGAGATTTGCTTGGGAAGCCCTCCAGGACCTGACTTTGATCATTGATGCAATTTGTGCTTTTATCTCGCTGATCGTTGGAATAGCAACAGAAGGATGGGATAACAGAGCACATGATGCTTTGGTAATTGTTGCTAGTATCTCTTTGGTTGTCTTTGTTACTGCAACAAATGATTATTGGCAGTCTGTAAAATTTAGGAACTGGGAGGTTGAGAAAAAGAAAACCCTGGTTCGGGTTACTAGAGATGGATTTAGGCAAAAATTGCTGTCATATGAATTACTACCTGGTGATGTCGTCCATCTTACAACTGGAGACCAAGTCCCTGCAGATGGTGTCTTTGTTTCTGGATTTCCTGTCTCGGTTGACGAATCGAGTGTAACTGACGATAGTGAGCCAATCAAGGTGGATACTGAAAATCCTTTTCTACTTTCTGGTTCTAAAGTCCTTGATGGATCATGCAAGATGATGGTTACAACTGTTGGGATGAGAACTAGTTGGGGTAAATTCGTGGCAGCTGATGACAAAGGGGGGTATGATGAGACGCCATTTCAGGTGAAACTGAACGGATTAGTGGAGATTATAGGGAAGATAGGCAAGTATTTAGCCTTGGTGACCTTTTCAGTATTGATGAAGGGATTATTGACCCATAAACTGCAAGAGGAAACGATATGGAGGTGGTCAGGTTATGATGCATTGGAGATGTTTAAGTACTTCACTATTTCTTTTACAATCTTTGGCATTACAGTTCCAGAAGCACTACCGTTGGCTCTGACATTAAATCTTGCTTTTTCCATGAATACTATGGTAAAAGATAATGCACTTTTCAGGCATATGGCAGCTTGTGAAACCTTGGGAACAGCAACCAATATTTGTACTGATAAGACAGGGATCATAACTAGTAACCAGATGAGTGTTCTGAAATTATGCTTTTTCATGAATGTCAAGGATGTGAGCAGACACAATAATGCTTCAAGCCTTTGCTCTGAGATCTCAGACACTGCTCTAAGACTTCTAGTACAATCAATATTTGTAAATAAAGACAGTGAAGTTGTCAATAAAGATGGCAAACCCGAGATTTGGGGAACACCAACTGAGACTGCATTGTTGGAGTTTGGATTGTCTCTTGGTGGAAATTTCCAGGAACAGGGAGGAAAACTGAAACTTGTTAAAGTCGAACATTTCGAATCCGCAAAGAAGAAGATGCAAGTTGTGGCAGAGTTGCCTGACGGAGGTTTTCGAGCCTACTGCAAAGGTGCTTCTGAGATAGTTTTAGCTCTCTGTGACAAGGTGATCAATTCCAACGGTAATGTTGTTCCCCTTGATGAAGCATCCATTGCCTATCTGAAATCTGCAATCAATCAGTTTGCTGGTGAGGGTCTTCGGACTCTGTGCCTTGCCTATACTGAACTGGAAGATGGATTCTGCACAAGCGATCCCATTCCATCTTCTGGATATACTTGCATTGCAATTTTGGGCATTAAAGATTCAATTCGTCTTGGGATCAAGGATTCCGTCGCTGCTTGTCGTGCTGCTGGTATCACTGTTAGAATGGTTACAGGTGACAGTATTGATACTGCTAAGGCAATTGCTAAGGAATGTGGAATTCTTACTGAGGATGGTATAGCCATTGAAGGGGCTGATTTCCTTGAGAAGAATTTGGAAGAATTACTTGAACTTATCCCCAAAATTCAGGTGCTTACCTCATGCCTTTTAGCATATTCTTGCATTTTCCCAACAAGTGTAGAGTGCATAATATTT
This sequence comes from Erythroxylum cataractarum, assembly GCA_024703695.1. Taxonomy (NCBI): domain Eukaryota; kingdom Viridiplantae; phylum Streptophyta; class Magnoliopsida; order Malpighiales; family Erythroxylaceae; genus Erythroxylum; species Erythroxylum cataractarum. Next base: position 64,073,466 of record JANJEY010000234.1, on the reverse strand, counting down.
TTCTCAAAATCATCTCCTTTTTTGTCAATCTTTTTCTTACAGGTGATAGCTCGATCTTCTCCTCTAGATAAGCACTCACTGGTGAAACATTTACAAACTACTTTCAACGAAGTTGTTGCAGTAACTGGTGTTGGAGCCGATGATGCCCCGTCACTAAATGAAGCAGACATAGGTCTAGCAACAGGGATTCATGGAACTGAGGTTAGTATTATTTTATAAATCTTCGTACTTTTCCTGGTTATGAATTGATGGCCAAAACTGTACAGATCTATGTCGTTCATTTATGTTTATTTATAGCGGTGTTCTTCAAAGCAATTTTAGCTTCATGATTGAGAAATAAAACTTCTGAAACTCAAAATTTTTTCTTTTTCCCAAACTTCAGGTAGCCAAGGCGAGTGCTGATGTGATAATTCTGGATGATAATTTCTCCACAATTGTCAAGGGGGCCATATGGGGACGTTTGATTGTCATGAATATTAAAAAGTTTATACAGTTCCAGTTGACTGTTAATGTGGTTGCATTAATTCTCAACATTGCTTCAGCTTGGTTGACAGGTCAGAAGTTCAATTCTATCTGATAAATTATTTAAAGCTGTGTCTCAGCTATCCTACTGCATCAAGCTTGTAATTTTGCTTGAAATCAATCCTCAGGAAGGGTTCCGTTCTCGGATGTTGAGGTTTTATGGGTTAGCCTGATCACAGACACATTGGGAGCATTTGCCCTGGCAGCTGAGGCTCCAGATGATAATCTTATGATGAATCCACCTGATGGAAGAAAAGGAAGTGTTATCAGCAGTGTCATGTATAGGAACATCTTTGGGCAATTCCTATATCAGTTCACAATAATATGGTTTCTTCAGTCCAAAGGAAAAGAAATACTACGTATTGATGATCCAGATTCCAATCTAATCCTTGACACATTCATATTCAACACGTTCATCTTTTGTCAGGTATGTGTATTGAAAATACCGGACAACTGTCATGGAAAATGTCCAATGCTGTAACAGCTCAAGGTTGACAGGGGGCTTGATTTTATTTGCAGGTCTCCAATCTGATAAGCTCCCGCAAACTGAATGAAAAGAATGCTTTTAGAGGCATACTCTGTAACTATGTTTTTATAGCTGTTCTAGGACTCATTGTTCTTTTCCAAATCACAATCATCGAGTTCCTGGGCACTTTAGCCAATACATCAGCTCTCACTATGTGGCAGTGGTTCTTTAGCATATTCATTGGACTCGTAGGGATTCCTGTTGCTGCAGGTGTGAAGATGATCCCTGTTTGAGTTACACCTTCAACATGGCAATTATATTTGTCTCTGAAGTCTAGGTGATGCCTTCTCTAATGGGTACTTCTAACTCTAATGGCCAGAGAGGACATTCTGCTTTGGCTTCTGAGAAGTGGATGATGATTTAATCAGTCTTGCCTATGTGTTTCCTTCTTTTTGTTTTGGCCCCATTATGGATTAGAACTATGTTTTCTTCTTCGCCATACCCTGTGGCTTCCCAAAATACTTGTCTCTCTCACACATGATTAGGTCAATACTCAACATGCTTTATATTTTCAAGTTTCATAGACAAATAATCTGTATGACCTACATAATTCTTTACATTTTCAGCTTTTATATTTGATAAATAATTTGTATGACCAATATACTTTGAGAATATTTGATAAGTATATATATAATCTCTCAATTGAAAATAAATATAAACTCAATGAGCATTCATTATATCATTTATCAATTTAATCATATTTTCAATTTTAATATATAAATATTTGGAATTTCATATTCCTTTCTACAAAGAAATTGAGCCCTGTAATATATTTAGATCCAGACTCAAACTAATAATAATTTTCTCTTTATTAATCTTTTGAATCAAATTGACCCATTTTTTAGAATCTTGCATTAAATTGAATCATTCACACTGTTCTAGCAATGTTCTAAGATAATTATTATTAACTCAATTTTGTACAATTTGACCTTTGTAAAAAAAGGTACGAAAATTTGGAGTTCATATAATTTTAGGACCTGTTAGAAAATACTGCAAAAGATTCGCGAACAAAAGAAAACAAGACACAAGAATTTTTAATGTGGTTCGACCTTAATCTTGCCTACGTCTACGGACTTCTTATACTTCCACTAATATGAAACTATTAGTACAAAACCTCTCTCTCACACACACAAAATATACCCACACCAAGCCCTATTTATAGTACAATTATAAAGTTGGCAAAAAACCAACTTGTCCACCAATTTGGCAAAGTCAATTTGCCTACCTCCACTAACTAGGTCAACAAA
>JANJEY010000234.1:64026882-64038231 GCA_024703695.1 Erythroxylum cataractarum | reverse complement strand
GGAATCACTTCAACAAGCATAGGGATCATGGATCAGAACGGCAACAATCAGTTCAGCCAGAATCCGGCAGAACCAGGAGGAACTGAAAGTTATAGGCTCAACCGGTGGGGTTATAACATATAAGCCTAAGGAAGAATTGATGATGACTTGCAAATTATAGAATTTGCAGAGCAGGAGCGGCTTCACGTGTGAAAAAGCTAGACCACATACGCCATTGTTGCATTCAATATGCACTGGATTTCAAAGAGGAAGAAACAAACAAGAAGACGCTCCCCCTCTATCCAACAAGATCAAATTCTCTGTATCATCTACTCTATATCAATTCTGTTTTATCCCATCCTGTTTATATAAATATGTGAAACTCAGAAAAATATACGAATAAGATGATGTAAAGCAGGGTTATATCAGAAAAATATATCATTCTAATTATTATATAGTTTTTTTTTTAAACGAAACAGAGGATTTGAAGTCATCCAACACACAATCTTTACAATAATCATGCAGTTCTATCAAAAGTATACCTAATTTTTTTAAAAAAATTAATAACCATATAACTATTAGCAATTTGATGCATATTAAATAAATTATAAAAGAATAATAATCCATCAACTATATAGTACAAATAATTCAGTCTTCAAATCAACTCTAATACAATTTATACAATAATAATCAGGCACGTCAAAACATTGTCCCTTCTTGGGTTATACGTTACAGACTTACAGTGCCTGTGCCTGCCGGTGCCAGTAGGCAGTAGCTGCCTTCAACTCCTGCAAATTCCGAAGACCGAGATGCTCAGCGACTTTGACTCTATGTCTGAGAGTGTGTAATGTGTGATGCCGTATTATTGTATCACATCTCCAGGCTAGGTGTAACAGATCATGGGTTCCATTCCCTGATTTGACAATGTGGGTAGTACGTGAATTCTGGGGTCTACGGCCCATTTTACCTTTCCTATTAAGTAGTTCCTGACACCTTTGTTGGGGGCTTACCTGTCTTCTTTTAGTTTCTGCAACTTCTCCAGAATCCATAATTGGATTAATCAGGACTTTGCTTATACAGTAGTACGAAAGTTTTTTAAAAAAAAAACAAGAAGCATATTTACGAAGAGTTAGATGTTAGTATGTGAATACAATAGAGACATGTTTATATATAGAATGATTCTTGAGGCCCTAACATAAAATGTTGGCTGTAAGCGAGTTAAAGCATCTATTGAATTAGGTAACTGTAAATTCGAAAGGATGCAGTAAATTTGCAAAATTTTCGATTCGGCTATAGTTGTTTTTAGAACAAATGAAAACAGAAAAATTCAAAATTTGATAAGATAGTTTGGTATATTATATTTGCCTCTGCGGAGCTCTCACTCAATTTAATTACGTTCACATGTGATACAATAATAATTTTACTCAAGACATTATAGAGCCGACTCACTCGACCTTTGACATTTTCTTTCGATCTCATCATCCGTGAAAGTAAATTATACATAATAGTACAACCGTCTCATACTAACCTTAATAGTATTTGATAATAAACAATGAAAATAAAATAACTCAAATTATTGCAATAACAACGAATATAAATAAAGACATTTGAAAAAGAAAATAACTTCCCTAATAATGTAGCTTCGTCAACGAAAGAATAAGAAATTTTCCATCAAAAGAATCTGCTATGAAGCTTCAATATTGTCACTGGAACATCTTACGCACAGCAGCTAAAAAGTCACCAACAAAACAAATGTTTGTTCACCGAAAACATCATACACGAAGAGTTGCAAAAACACCAATGCTACTGGAAGTTTTTCGCATGAAAATCACTATCATCAACTGCCCAAAAAAATCCCTCACAATGGACAAAAAACGCAACTACCCAATATGAAAATTCACCAAGAAAATAAACGTCTTTATTTATATTGGATATCACAACTTGAGCTATATTTGTCGTTGCTATTCCATCTGTTGTAGCCACTATTAGGTGATAAGTACTTCAATCGATCATCTATACACACAAAACTAAGTGAAGGTCTTTTCTTAATACTTATTCATTCAGATAATGACTCCGTTGGTGGAGGATTCTTTGTAGATGAGTAGATATGGCCAGCCCCACCTAATGCAAGTAATGTCCCTTTGGATATGAATCTAACAACCTCTTACGTTTCATAATTCAAAGTGTCCACTCCAAGACAAACTGTATCAGGACCATCCAAAGAAAACGCAACACCAAAATGGTTTAGCCGAGGTGACGTGATTCTCAAAAAAGTTTACGACAGATAGATATCTATCTTCACATAATCATCTCATAAAACATATAAAACACAACAAAATTGCAACTGTAAAATAGTCAATTATATCTTCAAAATTCAAGCTACGTTATATATCCATTATCCCTAAAATGGGCTATCAAGAAAAGTCCAAAAATCACCAAAACTCTATATCTTATCTTAGTTAAGATATGGTGATTTGATTTCAATTAAATCCTATCACGAGTAGAATTTTTATCTCAAATAAATCTCATCTTCAAAGAGTCCCTCATAAGATAGAATATTCATCATAATAATATTCCTCAAATAATTAAATATGTTCAACTACAGATAATGCCCAAAATATCATAACACATATGTAATATCCCGCCTTCTAAAATTGTTAAGAGATTAAATTATTAGATTGAGTCACGTGAGTTATTTCATTTAAAATTTTACGAGGTGCATTTCATTCACATCATAATATTCGTATACTCATATGAATTATGATTTAGAAAACATTGCAAGATAGTATATGCATTCAATTGACATATTCCGGGGTATGGAACGAAAATGAATGTGATATGAATATGCATTCTCAATGTTTTGCATTTAATAACATGAATTGATGGATTATAATTAGTAAATTGGAAATTTATTATTATAATTGAGTAATTGATGAGGTGATATGTGCATCTAGTCTAAGAAAAATGTTAAAGAACAAGACAAATTGATACATGATAATTTACGTTGATTAGGCCTAAGAAATAGTGGCGTATGGCATTGAGAATAAGTGACAAATGACTCAGTTAAATGGATGACAAGTGACTTGAGTATAATTACGACAAGTGGCTCTTTAAGTTTGTGACAAATGACACTTTAGACTTGTGACATGTGGAGCTTTAGGATGGTGACATATGTAGCTTTACAAATGATAACATATGTAACCTTACAATTGGTGACATGTGTAGCTTTACAAGTAGTGACATATGGAGGCTTAAATTAATAGAATCAACAGTATTCACAACGGAAGCAACTCAAGATTAGAAATATACATACAGGCAAATCAATCACAAGAATCAAAATAAGACAGATTTGTTAAAGCGCAGAATAGCTAATTGGTCTTCTTTCCACAAATCTTCTTATCACCTACAGTCTTTTGCCGTGTAACCTTAATTGTTTCTGTAACTCTTGTTTCTGGGTGGGTAGAAAGAACAGATCATGTGTTTTTCTGGAGAGTTTCTATTTTCTTTGTTTTCCAATAATCATTCTCTTCGATAGGAAGAAAAGTTTTTATATATCAAAAAATCTCTCCTTTCCGCATAAGAAGTTACCGATAAGATTATACGTTTTTTTATATACGGTTTGTAATTCAAATCAACATATTTTTCTATTAAATTTAAAATATTAATAAATAAAAAAATTAATTAAAATAATATGTTGCTTATTTAAATTACAAATAATACACATGTGATCCAAACAATTATGGCACGAAAAGGACCGTAGGGAAAAATTAATAAGACTAAAATCATAATAAGAATCTATACAAAATCAGTATATTCTTATTATAATTAATCATAAATTATTCCACTAAAAATGTATGATTAAACTCCTTATTAATTTTAACTTTCCACAACCTAATAAATTATGTTCCCCATGTTAAGATTACAGATAAAATAAATTACTGACAATTTATTTAAATAACAACTTTAATCTTTAAGATTGTCACTCAACTTATTTCATATGTCGGATTAAAAATCCACCTGCAGGGTTTACACAATGAAACCTTATAAGCTTACTTCAAGTGCATCATCATTCTTTATACTAAGACATGGAGACCATCATTAATTAATATTTCACAAATACAAATTGTCTTTGCCCAATTCATCGAGTATTATTGTCCCAATAATTGAAACTCACTCTTTAATGAATTAAAGCACAAGACAATGTATATTTGCTCGTATTAACTAAATCAAGATTAAGAACATAAATCTTATTTCTAATGTCCTCAATAATATGTTTTAATAGTCAGTATAAAATAACCATTATCAACTTGGTCCAGTTAGATACATACAAAATGTACTAACACATATTCATATTATGCAAATCTTCAATTGAATACAATTAAATAATTGTTCAGTGAAAAACATCGAAAGATGACTATTACATTTGCATGGTTAATAGTATATAGCTATCAATCTCCCACTTAGACTCATAACCATGCGTCTATTATTTTAACTCTCATTCCTTCCACGTGACTATCAGAAGTCTTTGCTGGTAAGCTCTTTGTAAAAGGACCAGCTAGGTTGTTTTTTGATGCAATCTTCATTAACATCACATCACCCCTTTTAATTATGTCTCGCATCAGGTGATACTTCCGTTCAATGTGTTTTGCCCTTTTATGGCTCTGTGGATCCTTTAAATGTAGCATCCCACTCCCGCAAGACCCGAACCCGATATCGATGGTGATATCCGAGCCCATGTCTCACAAGGGTGGTATGCTAGAGCAGTCAAAACAATTCAAATACTCAATATAATATTTTTATTTTCTTGAAAACACTCACATGTGCGAAAATCAGTGAACAATTTGGGGCACGCTTAAATACGAAAACTTTTTCAATCATAAACAATTTCGGTCATAATAGACACTCAACAATATTTAAACCAATTCATGCACAAAAGTCTATAGCTAAATTGGGCCCAATGCCAATCCTGAACACTTTCAGTAATTTCATTACTATTATAACATTTATCAATTGGGGCCCTCTGAAATAACATTACTATTCTGCAGAAATTGCAGAAATACAAATTCTATACAAGAACAGAACGATACTAATGCAGACGTGAACTGATCCCGAACTCGAACTCTGATTTACTTGCAGTAATCATACTCCCGTTTCTCTAACGGGGTACTCTTCAAGTCCTGAAAAATATTTGCAATGATGGGTGAGTTTGCGAACTCAGTGAGAAACCATCATCGATGGTCCACCCAACACATGTATATACAAACAGTATACAGTTAATCACGCAATAACATATTCAAAAACATCACAAACATTATTCGTTTACACATATAAGGCGTTTCGCCTTTCACACAATTCACATTCAATCATTTGTATATGCGATGCACATGTGACACTTTTCATTTTAATTACGTTGTTGTGATCATACGCCTGAACTGTCCCAGTGACGGGCACATTGCATTGAGCCTGTGGCTCTGAATACGTTGGGCCTGAATGCCCTGATACGGTGAGCCAGTGGCTCTGTGATACGTTGGGCTCGAGGCCCTGTGTGTTGAGCTTAAAGCTCTGAAATACGTTGGCTGCTCCGGTCACAACTGTCATTATCTGATCATACTTTTATGCATGAAATGCATATGTTTCAATTGCTAATAGCACATGCTCGTTTCGCATTTAATTACACACATATAACACTTCAATAACAAATTTCTCGATACTTCAGACACCTATGCTCCGAAACCAATCACAATTAAATACATAGCCCTCCATCTCTTCCGCATGGCATAAGTACGTAATTTAAACATACAAAAATTGAGAAACCAACTAGGTTACTCACCTCTAAACTTCCGAGCTAATGCCGGGAAGTTTCAGCCACGTTGGAGGATCGATGCTCCACTTGTGCCTCTAAATAATCAGAATAAATAAATATTACTAATTGCTCAATTTACAGTAGCCAATAAAGCATATGAAACGATTTAATTGTGTACACTACATGTTTATGACATTCCCGATCCTATTCCCAAATCTTTCCAATTCAACTCTTTTTCTTCGAAAAGATAGCAATTCCTAACACTATAACTCATTTGACTAACTTCTGGACTCTCAAAAGTCACACTTCCAATCATAAATCACATTCACTATTCAATTTCCACCCGATTTCAAGAAATCTCGAAAATAAATTCAGAAATTCCATTCTATAATTTCACAATTCTTAGTCTCTAATTTCAATCACTCAAGAACCAATTTAATAAGACTAAAACCTTAAAACCATTGATTAAAATACTTAACTTCAATTTCAGAAAATGGGCGTCCTCGCTGCGGCGCAAGATCGCTTGTCGCGGCGAGACCCCTCGCCTTCATCGCGGCGAATGCACTGGGGCGCGTCATGACGTGCCTGCCTTTGCTCGTCGTGACGTGCATCTTCGCTCGTCGCGGTGTACCTGCTTTTGCTCGTCACGGCGTGTTCATCATCACACGTCGCGACGTACATCTCAGAAAAATGCCCAAAACCCAGATTTCTTAGATCTTTCACTTTTTAACCCAACTTTTCTCTTTACAATCACTCCAAAACAAGTCAATATACTCTAAACTACTAACCCTTAACCTCAAATCCATCTAAAATCATTCATCCCTCAATTACCCATATCAAAATCAAGAAAAATTCTCAAATCCCTATCATCCGAAACTCAAACATTTCTCAACAATCAATAACTTAATTCAATGTTCAAATCAAACTAGCTAAAGCATAAAGGAGTAAAAACTTACTTGGTTAATCCTTTAAATGTTCAAAAATCTCCAACCCGTTTCACACTAACCATACCCACGACAATCACCCAATCCAACACCAAACTTCATCTTGTCCAACCCAAGGCTTAAAGCTAGGTAAATGATGAAGAATGGAGCAATTTGCAAGAAGGAAATGAAAGGAAGCAAACAAGGTGGAAGATCCACGAAGAAGAAGAGAAGAAGAACCAAGAAGGAAAGCCAACTTCCCTTTCAAAAGCAAGAAAGAGTCGTGGGAGCAAATTTCAAAGGGTTAGGGTTTATACTTAAGGCTTAAGGCATGTTTGGCAAACCAAATGCCACATGTCCAATTCTTATGGTCTAAAATCCAAATTCTTATTCTAATTTCTCCCAATTTACAATAGCTCTAATTAATAAGTCCTAAAAATCATAACTCTAAGTATCTCGTGCCAATAGCCAATCAATTTCAGAACCGGAATCCAATTGATCAGCCATTAGGTCATTTTTTCGGTCCGGACCCATAACTCTAAAAATTCCAAGAAAATTCCTATAATTCCTCAAAAATATGAAACACATGATCTTACAGTCCAATTTCATTTTCCAAACCTCTAGCATTCAATTTTTTCTTCAATTCACTAATCGAAGCACAACCTATACAAAAGTTACAAAATTTCCAATTTACACCATCATGCCGGGAATCTGTCATTCATGTATGTACTTGCATATGCTAGTGCAATAATTGCCAATAATCAAAACATATAGGGGCTAAAATAATGCATGAACATGCCAGATTATGAATGCACAATCACTGTACCCATCCTATCGGTAACGGGATGTTACATTGCTAGACGTCAATCATGATCTATGATTATAAATTATATAATTAGGGAATTAAAGATAAATTAAAATTTATCTAATTTTAATTATGAATTAGAATTATAATTTATTATCATGGCCAACATATTAGGAACCTAATGGTCACACATAAAAAGCTTTATAAAGGAGAAAGTAAAATTTGAATTAAGTTGGACTTAATTGAGAAGTTTTAGAAACTTTAAGGATCAATATGTGATATTTGATCTTATAAGGATTAATTAATAATTATAATTAAAGTTTGACTTTAGTTGTAATTTTAATAAAATCCAAGGATATAACAAATAAGATTTTTCATATAAAAGGAAAATTTAGAAAAATGGAAGCGAGTACTTCTTACATTTTTTTCTCAAATTTGATTTGAGTTTTCTCTGAATAGATGTGTGGATATCATTAAAAGCCGGACAATTGAACGACTCGTGAAATTGACAATTAGCTTTATCAATTTCTTGTTTTATGTTTCTAATTTAATTATGTTAAAGTTGATTTTATGGGGAAAAAAATTATATTATTTCCGTTGCGCTAAGATTTGATTTTGCGTAATTTTTCTAACTTAAGGATCATAGAAGGATTACAATCTAACATTTAACTTACGCTGCAGGTATTTGCTTGGCTTCCTTTTCTTTTTCCTGACCATATATACAGCAGCTAGAAGCGAGTTCCCTGATTTGATTCGAAGATCTGACTCTCGCAAGACTCATCTAGAAATCTTGAATTCCTTCCCATGGTTGCCAGATATTCCTATTCTTCACAAGATCATATGTGATTTAAAGTCATCTCTCCCTGCAATGGGCTTGTTGGACTAAGTTCCCCTCGGAAATTTTGGACCTTTTCAAGAAATGCTTGCCTCAGTTGTCCAAGAGCCATCAAACAGATGATGAGTTCTTTTGGTACATTAAAAACATAAATACTTTCAGCTCCCTCACACTACAGCGTCGTAAACACAGGGCACTTCCGTTACATCACACTTTCCTTGTCCATCGAGTCATTAGCATGTTAACTTGTTAATCCCTGCTTATCAGTAAAACACAAGAATTATGTTAGCAAAAAGCAGCTCAACAAAGAAAACAAATTAGAGTTCGGGAATGTCTAATCATAATGTATATTTCCAGGCCTTTCAGAGTGTCTGCGGTTGCTTACTTGCTCATGTTTAACAAATGTTGCGGTATCTGTTCTTTGGCTAAATGACCTGATCTGAACTGTTGCTCTAGTTGAACATTGGACTATAAGTTGAAGATAGTTGCCTTAAGATGGGATATTGAGTAAACTGAGGAACCACCCTGATTCTGGCAGTGTGATGAGGGCGAATTTGTAAGCAAGAACTCAATATCCCATCTGAAGAAAAGTTGAAAATTTTGTTCAAGTCTGCATATTTTCTCGAAGTCCTGGACTAATGGACACGATTTACCTTTTCTGCTTATTTGATAAAAATATTAACACGCAGCCCACAAGCCTTTTGTAGTATGTCAACGAGAGAGACTAGTACAGGAAAACTTTTAAAGTGGAACCACTTCAACGTACACCCCTGTGAACAGATTCGGAGAAAATTAGGATAATGTCCATGTCCTGTTATAAGATCGTGTCCAAACTGAAAACTTTTAAAGTGGAACCACATTAACGTATACCCCTGTGAACAGATTCGGAGAAAATTAGGATAATGTCCATGTCCTGTTATAAGATCGTGTCCAAACTGAAGCGTTGGATCTTTCCGTATCAGAAGAAAAAATGCTTTCATTGAGAGTCGAACTCAAGACCTCCCGCTTACTAAACGGGTGCTCTAACCAACTGAGCTATGAAAGCTTTGCATGGCCAGTATATTAAATATATAGAAAGCGTAAATTGGCTGGCGTGTGAGAACACCACCAACTGGAATTAACTTCCTTTAACAACTTCGATGTAATTCGGAAGGTACTGTCATCGGGATAATGTAGATGGTTGGAGGGGCATTCGTGCATCGTGATTGCACATATACATAATTTAGATTAGGTCTATTTCAGTTCAAATTCACCCTATGATATTTAAATAATTTTAAGCCCATTAAATACTTTTTAAAAATATAAATTTGATAAATTATAAAAATTATAAATTTAAATAAAACCTATGAATTCATATCTTTGATGGAAATTTTAATAAAGATAGTAACTAGATTCCACAGCTATGAAGCATGTATAAATAATATAATTGAAAAATTACCTATTAAAAGTGTAAAAATTACTTATTAAAGGTGTCCCTGCTACACAAACATTCAAACACAAAAAAAGATAGAATACTTGTGTTTGTTGAATCCAATTGATCGATTTCTTACACACACACCACTACAATGCCTTACAAAAAGAAAACCCATTATTTGTTGAATCCAATTGATCGATTTCTTACACACACACCACTACAATGCCTTACAAAAAGAAAACCCCATACTACTAGCTAGAAGACCACACTCAAGAATACATCTATTAGGTTAAAACAAACACATTGTAATAGACCATAAATCCAATGGGTAGGCTTAGGTGAAATTTATGAATGGATCTAAGGGCCCATGGTAAGATTAGTAATATAATGTTCATCCCATAAATGACCCAAATGATACAAATATATGCCAAAGTTACCCTAGTTCATAACAATTAAGTCAACATTCTTCCACTTGGACAACAAAATCATAGCAAACCAAATATACACAATCAACATAATGATAGGATGTATGAATAGCATATAATCAAATGCTATTAATCCAAAAGCATGACAATAACATTAATATGAATTCATCATAAATAAATGTCATTAATTTGTCACTTATCAAGAATATAAAGTTACAATATGTCATAAATAGTGACAAAATATTCACAATATGCATGTACCATATAAAACTCAAACAATCCTCACAAAACATGCATAAAACAAAGAAAACTCCTACTAAAACAAAGAAAACTAGGCTTTTAATAGTCCCATATTACAGACATGTTCCAACAAAATACAAATAGGTAAGCCTTTAGTTAGTGGGTCTGCTAGCATGCTGCTCGTAGGCATGTACTCAATAGTAATCAGAGACTTTGCAACTTTCTTTTTAATAAAATAGAACTTAATGTCAATATGTTTAGATCGAGAGGTGCTCCTAGTATTTTGAGAGAAAGATATAGCTGCAAAATTGTCACAATATAATTTCAATGGTCTTGATATGAAGTCCACAACTCCTAATGTTGAAATAAAATTCTGCAACTATATTATATGACAGGTAGTCTCATAACATGCCACACACTTTGCCTCCATGGCCGAAGAAGTTGCAAGTGTCTATTTGACACTTTTTCACGAAACAACTCCTCCTGTCATCATAAAAATGTATCCAGAAGTGGATTTCTTATCATCCACATAGCCTGCATAATTAGAATCACTGAAGCTAACTACTTCAAAAGTATCGGTGTTCCGATATGTCAGCATAAGATCCTTGGTATCCTGAAGATACCTCAAGAGCTTTTTAGTTGCTTTCTAGCGACATTGTCCAAGATCGCTCAAGTATCTACCAAGCACACCTACAACAAAGGCAATATCAGGATCTGTGCATATTTGAGCATACATCAAGCTACTAACAACTGAAGCATAAGGGACTATTTTCATTTGATCTCTCTCAGTATCATTTAAAGGACATTGGGCCTTAGATAACTTATTACCCTTCATAATTGGAGCCTTTGCAGAAGAACATGGTTGCCTATTAAACCTTTTCAAAATACGATCAATGTAAATGCTTTGAGACAATTTGAGAATACC
>JANJEY010000234.1:64009920-64026782 GCA_024703695.1 Erythroxylum cataractarum | reverse complement strand
AAACTGTAACTGAAGAAGATAAAGTTACATGTAAATACACTTGCTTTCCAGGGCACTATATTTACATAACTCCAACAAAAGCACACCTGAGCTATTTTCATGTGGAGAAGGCCTAAGAACCCACACCTCAAGCCGAATCCCATTGCACTTAAAGTTACAGGCTCAAACTGCAGAGTAGCAGAGAAATAGGTATAACCAAATATTTTATTCAATGACTTCAAAAATTTATGCTTGCACATTCCTTTCCAACATATAAATTAAAACTCCTTTTAATTTATCTTTAATTCTTCAACTAAATAATTTATAATCATAGATTAAGATTGGCGTCTAGCAACGCATCATGACCACCCAAATATTCAAAAATGTCAAAGTAGTTTTGACTAACCTTTCCGTGCATAATTTTTCCGTATAATCTAACCCTTTCATCATACAATGTTTCGATTAGATATAGAGTATGGAATTAATGTCTACTCTAATTTGAGTCTAATTATATTAGTTCTCTGTCATTAGCTATCAATTTAATTAATGACATTTGTAAACTATTTACAAAACATCATTTCTCCTTGCCCAAGGATTTCTTGAATTAATACCAATCGAAAATAGCGAAACATTATCCCTAATTACTTTAGGGTGATGAATCATATCTTAATCATTCAACTATCTCTATATAGTTTATGCTACATCCAATGACTTTCGATTTAACAACCTGTGATAAAATAGATTATAAGTAGTGTTAAAACATAGCAATCCTTATACAAGATAATTTTGATGACCTCAAGTCAAATGATTACTTATATAATCATCACAATGAGAATTCTATAGACATACAAGTAATGTTCCAAATGGATTTCTCATATCGGGTCTGTTCAGTGAACTTGTTCTCTAGCAAGCACCCACACGTTTGTTTAAGTTTCTCTATACTTTAGCCTATGAGATCGACTACTTCGTTCATAAGGAAAAACAAAACGTGTGCTAGTCTTTTTACGTTCTATTAATGTCCAATCTTAATAGAACAATGATTAGGAACATTTTAGGAATAATACATAAATGCAATATGAATCTCATAGTTATAATCTCATTATAATTTCATTTGCTATGTATAATGATCCCATGGACTTTATCATATACGTCTAAACATGTAGAAGATAAAGAATGTCTTTAAATAATTTGTCACTAAACTACAACCAAATCGATTGGCTGTAGGGCATAAACCAACACAATCATAGAATTATATCAAATTTACCTCCTTCAACTTCGTTAAATAGTGATGTTTTACAAGTCTAAAGAGGGGGGAAAAACTTATATGATCATTGACAATATTTGGCTGTAGAGCATATGTTTGCATCCCAAGAAATGAGAGATATAAACGTGATTTTAAATGTACACCATTCATTACGAATTTAGATACAGGTTGTGGATTTAAAGGATAAGAAGATCATTAGAATTCAAGATTTATTTTCTTGGAAGATCAAACCACTAAATCTCGAGAAAATTGAGACGTAATTGGAAGTCAAAAGCTTTATTAATTTAAGTTCAATTCCCATAACAAGCTGTACTACGTGATACTGTTGAGCAACAACGTGGGTTCAATTAAACACCAAATGATCACTAGCCAAGAAGATCCAATAGAGAACAATAACATATTAAAGGTTTTCTCACAGGACTATCTAATAATCACTGACTATGGAGAACTAGAAAGCTTTGATTGATGGAATCAACAATATTCATAGCGGAAGCAACCCAAGATTAAAAATATACATATAGACAAACCAATCATCATAATCGAAACAAGACAACCCTGTTGAAGTACAGAATCACTAACTGATCTTCTTTCCACAAAAATTTCTTTTCACAAATCTTCTTATCCTTACAGCCTTCTGCTATGTAACTTTAATTATTTCTGTAACCCTTGTTTTTGGATGGGCAGAAAGAATAGATCATGTGTTTTCAAGAGAGTTTCTGCTTTCTCTCTATGTTTTCCAATAATCATCACATCTCTTCGATAGAAAGAAAAGCATATATATATATATCGAAAAACCTCTCCTTTCTGTATAAGAAGTTATCGATAAAATTATATGGTTTTTTCTATGCAGTTTTTATTTTAAATCAATAGATTTTTCTATTTAATTTAAAATATTAATAAATATTTTTTTTAATTAAAATAATATGTTTCTTATTTAAATTTCAAATAACACACGTGTAGTCCAAACAATTAAGGCACAACAGGGACTGCAGGAAAAAATTAATAAGACTAAAATTATAATCAGAATCTATATATGACCAATATATTTTTGTTATAATTAATCATAAATTATTTAACTAAAAATTTATGATTGAAATCCTTATTAATTTTAACTTTCCACAACGTAATAAACTATGTTCCCCATGTTAAGATTACAGATGCTTGTCAAATAAAATAAATTACTGACAATTTATAAAAATAACAAATTTAATCTTTAAGATTGTCACTTAATGTATTTCATGTGTCGGATTAAAAGTCCACCTGTAGGGTTTACACAATGAAACCTTATAAGCTTACTTAAAGTGCATCATTATTCTTTACACCAAGACATGGATTCCATCATTAATTAATGTTTTACAAATACAAATTGCCTTTGCCCAATTCACCGAGTATTATTGTCTTGATAATTGAAACTCACTCTTTAATGAGTTAAATCACAAAACAGTGTATATTTGCTCATATTAACTAAATAAAGATTAAGAACATAAATCTTATTTCTAATTTCCTCAAGAATATGTTTTAATAGTTAGTATAAAACAACCATTCTCAACTTGGTCCAGTTAGATACATACAAAATGTACTAACACATTTTCATATTATACAAATCTCCAATTGAATACAATTAAATAATTGTTCAATGAAAAACATCCAAAGACTATACTATTACATTTGCATGGTTAATAGTATATATTTATCAATCTCCCACTTAGACTTATAACCATGTATCTATTATTTTAACTCTCATTCCCTCCATGTGACTATCAAAAGTCTTTGCTGGTAAGTTCTTTGTAAAAGGATCAACTAGGTTGTTTTCTGATGCAATTTTCATCACCATCACATCATCCCTTTTAACTATGTCTCGTATCAGGTGATACTTCGCTCAATGTGTTTTGCCCTTTTATGGCTTTGTGGCTTCTTCAAGTTTGCAACCACCCCACTATTGTCACAATAAAATGTAATAGGCGATTGAATTGCTAGAACCACACCCAGATCCATTAGGAAGTTTGTAAGCCATATTATTGCCTTGACTACCTTAGAGGCTACCACATATTCAGCTTCTATGGTGGAGTCTGCAACACAAGTTTGCTTAATACTCCTCCAACTTATGGCTCCACCTCCTAGGATAAAAACATTTCCTGAGGTAGATTTTCGAGAATCCTTGTCAAACTGAAAGTCTGATTCTGTATAACCTATGGGTACAAGGTCTTCTGACTGGTAAATCAACATATAATCTCTAGTTCTTTTTAAGTACTTGATTATATGTTTGACTGCAATCCAATGTTCTCGCCCAGGGTTAGACTGAAATCTGCTAATCATGCCAGCGACAAAACTGATATCAAGTCTAGTACACAACATTGCATATATGAGGCTTCCCATTACAGAAGCATAAGGAACTACCTTCATGCTCTCTATCTCTTCAGATGTCTTAGGACATTGATCATTAGATATAGTGATTCCATGTTTGTAAGGAAGAAAACTTTTCTTGGAATTATGCATGTTGAAATGAGCAAGAATAGTATCGATATAAAGTACCTGTGACAAGCCAATCATCCTTTTCTTGCGATCTCGCATAAGCTTGATCCCAAGAATATGAGCAACTTCTCCCAAGTCCTTCATATCAAAAAGCTCAGACAGCCAGTCCTTGATAGAAGTTAACACACCTACACAATTTCCTATAAGTAGATATCATCCACACATAATACCAGAAACACTACCTTCTTACTATTCCACCTCTTATACACACAAGACTCATCATGACACTGATCAAAACCAAAAGTTTTGATCAACTAGTAAAAAAAAAAATATTCCAAGACCTAGATGCTTGTTTAAGTCCATAAATAGACCTATTCAATTTGCATAGCAAATATTCTTGGCCATTAGCAATGAAACCCTCTAGTTGCTTCATATAGATGCATTCATCAAAACTTCCATTTAGGAAAGTCGTCTTGACATCCATTAGGAAAATTTCGTAATCCAAATGAGATGCAATGGATAGAAAAGTTCTAATAGACTTAAACATGGCTACCAACAAAAAAATTTCCTCATAATCGATCCCTTCTTTCTGAGTATACCTTTTCGCAATAAGCCTCACCTTATAAGTTTGTACTTTACCGTCTACACCCCTCTTTTTCTTATAGATCCACTTACATCCGATGGGTTTAACCCCTTCAAGTGGTTCTACAAGTTCCCAGGCTTGATTAAATTACATAGACTCCATCTCAGATTTCATAGCTATAAGCCATTTATCAGCATCTTTATCTTGTAGTGTATCATCGTAACATACCGGTTTGGTATTCACTTCTTCAGGGATTCTGTCAAATGCTTCTCCCAAAAGTGTATATCAAACCGGTAGTCGTCTTATTCTCCCACTACAACGAAGTACTATAGGCTGTTCAACCACACCTGCATCTTGTTGCAATTGTAAGGCCAACAAGTCTATAAGTGGTGGGACTACATCATGTTCATGGTTGAGAGCCTCAACATGGTCGTCATTACCAACATGCAATGAAAAGTCAGGGGCTCCTACTTCTTGTACTTGTAGATTTGGATCAATTGTTGTTGCGTCAAACCTAACATAACTCCCACTACTTTCAGGCTGTAGTGGAATATTAGGAACTGACTCTTGGGGCAGATGTTGAGCCTGTGGTCCACTGGCATTTCTCCCACTACGACGAGGCAATGGAATGTCAACTTTGACCAAGAATGGTTCAAGTTCATGTTCGGTTGGAAATAGTCTAGCTGGTATGTTTTCTCCTCTCAACTCACGCAAGGCTAATTGACTTTTGGGAATATGGTTTACAATATAGTCCTCCTCATGGTAATGTGCATTGGTGCTAACAATGATCTTCCTATCCTTAGGACTATAAAAATAAACCACCTTTCATTCCTTTAGGATATCCAATAAAGAAACATAGCTCTGATTTGGATTCCAACTTATCTGCTTTCCCTTTAAGCACATGGGCTGGGCAACCCCACATCCGAACATGTCTTAGACTAAGCTTATGCCTAGTCCACAGTTCTACAGGAGTCAGAGCTACTGACTTAAAAGGAACTAAATTTAGAATGTATGTTGTTGTTTCAATTGCATATGCCCAAAAAGAAATTGGAAAATCTGAATAACTCATCATTGATCTAACTATTTCCATAAGCGTCCTATTTCTCCTTTTTACTACACTATTTTGTTGTGGCATACTAGTGTAGACAATTGTGAAGTAATTCCTTGTTCTGATAAATAAGCAATGAATTCCCTAGAAAGGTATTCGCCACCACGATCGGATCGTAATGACTTGATATATTTTCCATGTCGCTTCTCCATTTCTACCTTAAATACTTTGAATTTTTCAAAGCATTCAGACTTACGACGCAATAGGTAAATATATCCATATCTTAAGTAATCATTTGTGAAAGTCACAAAATACTCAAAACCACCCCTAGCTTTGACACTCATTGGGCTACACAAATTAGAATGAATGAGTTCTAAAACATCATTGGCCCTATTACCTTTTAAGGGAAAAGGCCTCTTAGTCATTTTACCTTCCATATAGGATTCACAGGTTGGTAGTGCCTCCACTTTCAATGAACTCAAAGGTCTATCTTTGATCGATCTAGAAATTCTATCTAAATTAATATAACCAAACCTTAAATGTCAAAGATAAGTGTGACTAAATTCAATAGGACGTTTTCTTTTTAATGGTACAACAACATCAAAGTTATTTACTTCAGAATTAAGTTGCACTTCAGGTGCATCTTTAAGAATAAATAGATCATCTATTAATGAGCCAGAACAAATGATTTGTTTTTTAAATTTAATAACAACATAATCATCATAAAATTTATTAAAACAAACTGAATATCCATTCTCACTCAAACTAGAAACATAAATTAAATTCCTTCTAATTAAAGGAATACACAAAACATCCCTTAACAACAATGTTCTATTATTCTTAAAATTTAAAATAACATTCCCTACAGCTAAAACTACAACTTCAGTGCCAACTCCCAGAAAATATTCACTTCTCCTTCACTTAACTAATGTGTTACTTGAAAGTCCTGCAAAGAATTGCAAACATGATTAGTGGCTCCTAAGTTTATATACCATTGGAGTGTAGTCAATACTGCTAAATAAGTTTCAATAACCAATAAATAAAAAAGAGTGTACCTTGCATTTTCTTGGCTATCCAGGTTGGACATTGCTGCTTCCAGTGACCTGGTTGCTTACAATGAAAACACTTTCCTTTAGGCTTTTTAACATCACCATTTGCACTATTAGTTGTACCATTCTTTTTAGGCTTAAGCTTATGAGCCTTTTTCTTCTTACCCCTTTTATGGGCAAATGAAGAACCTCGCTCAACATTAAGCCCAATAGGTGGAGCTCTTTGTTTAATAATAGTCTCAGCAACTACCAACTCATTCAGCAACTTAGACAGATTAAAATCCATCTTATTCAAGTTATAATTCAAACGAAACTGCTGAAAACTGACTAGTAAAGTGTTCAAGACCATCTCAATCTGAGTAACCTTGTCAACCTCAGCACCAAGAACCTTCATGTTATTCATAAGACTTATCATCTTCAAGCATGGGTTCTAACAGGAGCGCCTTCCTCCATTTTAGAAGTAAGAATCTCCCTAAATGCTTTTTGCTTGGCTGCACTAGTTTGGTCTCAAAATATCTCCTTGAGATTCTTTAAGATTTCATAAGTTGTGTCCATCTTCTAATGCTCATGTTGCAAAACTTTTGACATAGATGCCAAAATATAACATCGCGTCATCTCATTAGCTTTAACCTATTTTTGGTAAGCTTTGGTAACCTCTTCAGAGTCACCCTCACCATGTTTTTCAGGACGCACCTCACTGAACACAAACTTGTACTCTTCAGTAGTAAACAAAATGTCCAATTTCCTTTTCCAGTCTACATAGTTTGGACCCTCAAGCTTGTTTTGGGTTAGGATGTTGGCTAAGGGATTGAATGATATCATATTCAATTTAGATTAAGCAAATTATCAAAATGATATTTTCTAAATTTTAACACATAATTGAATAAAACAAATATGACCTTAAAATTTACTTATGCATATCTGACATTCATGAACAACAATCTCGATGGAAGAATTATACCAATCATATGTCATGCATAAATAGTAAAATAACTGACAGACATTACTCGATGGGAGAAACATGCCAGAAAACTATTATAAGTGAAAAATCATTATATCTAGTTTATGCCCCTAATTAAATTACTCAAATGGAGAGTTAAAATAATATAGACAAAACTAGACTAGATCCAATGATAAACAAACACATACCATCTATCAATGGGAAAGAATATGTAAGTAGTCACAACTAGAAAGTAATGGAAAACACCTATACATACATATATACATATATATACAATATAAAAAAATAAATTCTATTTGACTGTATTATTTAATAAACAGCAAATTTCTAGAAGAATTTATAAAAAAACCTTAAAAAAATCACAAAGAAATTAATTTGCAAAACTAAAAAAATTCTAGGCCATTTTTCAAAATTAAGAAATATTTTAGATCATTTTGTAACAAAACATCAACTTTCTAGGCTAAGATGAAAATTTTCCGGACTTGTTTGAAAAACTTAGAAACATCCAAGGCCTGAAAGGCAAAAATAAGGATCTGTTTATAAACATTAAATAGATCCATCCAGAAAACTTGCCACTTCATCGTCTACCTCACGATGAAGGCAAAACCATCAAGAAAACTTGAAGAAGACAAAAAAAATTAAATCTTTAAAAACCATCCAGAAAACTTGCCACTTTATTGTCTCACAATGAAGACAAAACCGTCTAGAAATCTTGACAATTCATTGTCTCACGATGAAGACAAAACCATCCAGAAATCTTACCACTTCATTGTCTCACGATAAAGACAGAACAGTTGTTATTGAATTTTTTTTATTTAACAACCAACATTTTCACTGTTATAAGAAAACAAAAAACGATTCTGTTGAAGCCAAATTTGCAGCAATACAATTTGTATTATTAACGATTTACAAGATGTTCATCTTTCACGTTAAGCAACAAAATCTTTTTTTTTTAAAAAAAATCATTTTCACATACGTTTTCATGCAAGAAACGTTTTCATACAAGAGTGAAAATAGAAAACAACATACAAGATTTTCAAGTTTCATGTTAAGCAACAAAACGAATTTCTCCATTCTTCACATAGACAAATCGTTTTCCATTTTCCAAAACAGAAACATGAAACAATTTTCATCTTAAGGAAAACGAAAACTTTTGTAATGAAAATAAAAAAGAACGTTTTTTCAAAACACATAAACATATGTTTTCATGGCAAATTGTTTATGAAATTCAATTCATGAAAAAAAAAAACACAAACCACCTATATACATATTTTTAGGGCTTTGATACCATTTAATGGAATCAACAGTATTCACAGCAGAAGCAACCCTGAATCAGAAATATACATACAGGCAAATCAATCACAAGAATCGAAACAAGACAGACTTGTTGAAGCGCAGAATTACTAACTAGTCTTCTTTCCACAAAATCTTCTTTCCACAAATCTTCTTATCACCCACAGTCTTCTGTCGTGTAACCTTAATTGTTTCTATAACCTTAATTGTTTCTGTAACCCTTGTTTCTAGGTGGATAGAAAGAACAGATCATGTGTTTTTTTGGAGAGTTTTTGTTCTCTGTTTTTCAATAATCCTTCTCTTTGATAGGAAGAAAAACTTATATATATCGAAAAACCTCTCGTTTCCGCATAAGAAGTTATCGATAAGATTATACGATTTTTTTTATATGTGCTTTGTAATTCAAATCAACATATTTTTCTACTTAATTTAAAATATTAATAAATAATTTGTTTTAATTAAAATAATATATTGCTTATTTAAATCACAAATAGCACACATATGATCCAAACAATTAAGGCACAACAGGGACCGTAGGAAAAAATTAATAAGACTAAAATTATAATAAGAATCTATACGGGAACAGTATATTCTTATTATAATTAATCATAAATTATTCCACTAAAAATTTATAATTAAACTCATTATTAATTTTAACTTTCCACAACATAATAAATTATGTTTCCCATGTTAAGATTACAGATGTTTGTCAAATAAAATAAATTACTAACAATTTATTTAGATAACAATTTTAATCTTTAAGATTGTCGCTCAACTTATTTTATGTGTCGAATTAAAAATCCATCTGCAGGGTTTACACAATGAAACCTTGTGAACTTACTTAAAGTACTTCATCAATCTCTATACCGAGATATGGATTCCATCATTAATTAATATTTCACAAATACAAATTATTTTTGCCCAATTCACTGAGTATTATTGTCCCGATAATTGAAACTCACTCTTTAATGAATTAAAGCACAAGACAATGTATATTTGCTCGTATTAACTAAATTAAGATTAAAAACATAAATCTTATTTCTAATGTCTTTAAGAATATGTTTTAATAGTCAATATAAAATAACCATTCTCAATTTGGTCCAATTATATACATACAAAATGTACAAAAACATATTCATATTATACAAATCTCCAATTGAATACAATTAAATAATTGTTCAATGAAAAACATTCAAAGACTATACTATTACATTTGCATGGTTAATAGTATATATCTATCATAAATGAGTGACATGTGGATCCTAAAGTAAGCGACACATGGACCACTAGAATAGTAACATATGGACCAATAGAAGGATAACATATGTACCAATAGAATGGTGACACATGGACCAGTGGAACGGTGACCCATGGATTAGTTTGACTTCCTTTGAATTTTCTAGAGAAAATGGATGAAAAAGGCAATAGAAATGAGAGTGAAGGTCGGCCATAAGGTTAGAAGAGGGAGAAAAATGAAAATGAGAAGGAGAGAAAAAGGGGAAGAGGAGAGGAGAAGGAAAGAAGTTATCAAGGTAAGTTGAAATTCTGGTTTCAATTTCATCTTTCTTTTTCAATCTGTCTTTCATAACCTTAGAGCACGAATTTGAGGAAGCTCAAAGAATGAAAGTTGTATATAGGTCTTAACTTGACCTCTGTGAAAGTGTCTTGACAAAATAGTGATTAGAGCTCGAGTTATGCTTGTTTCCCTAATATTTCTTGCGATAGACCCCTGTGCAGGAACCTTGTATAATTTCCTAATTTTTTTAGACCTTAAAGTCTAAATTAGTGAAAGTATAAAATATAAAAAATGATTATTTATGTCTTATTAAGGCTTCTGTGAAACACTTTTGTTAGGTGATGTATTGATAATGATTTATTGAGGGTTGAGTATTGGTTACTAGTCTATTTCTTACCAAAAATAGGACATAATTTGGATGGCCATTATATTTTAAAGAGAGATGTTTTTTTGTGTAATTTCTAAATATATTAAGACTAATGGAAGTCTAGTTTTGGAGGCATAAGAATCATGGAAATTTTATTTTTTTAGAGAGAGTTATGATTCAAAGATGACAGCTTGTTCATAAAGGAACATTAGGAAGAAAATGATATAAACATTGCACATAAATTTAGGTTAACTTGATGGTTAAGGAGACATTGAGTTGAATTAGTAAGTGAATTATTGACCTATTGACATATGTTAGAATAACATTTATGATGATTGATTAGGGATGAATTTGGTATGAGATGCATGTTTGAGTAGTAAATACATTGTATGTTTTTATGTACAAAGGCTCGGGAGCTGTGAATCAAGAAACTCGTACCAAGGATTGTTGAAGTCAAGGGAGTGTACTCCTTCTTTTGAGGTGAGTTAGGGAAACCATATCTTTCAAATAGGATTATAACATCCTAAGAAATGCATGATGACTTGTATGTAAATTTTGAACCTAGGTAATGCATAGTAAAATTGAATGTCAAATGGATGCTATTATACTTGTGTACTTAATAAACAATATTGTTTTAAATAACTCTTTGCACTTGGAGTGAAAATGATGTTTTTATTATGTATTTTGAGAAATAATATTGTTTTAACAAAGCTGTACTTAAAGTGCAAAGGACAATGTTTTATTTTTTAAAACTACATTTTTGAACAACTTTGCACTTAGAATGCAAAAGATGACTTTTACTACATGAAATAATATTTTAAAATTTACATATGCAAAATCGAGTCATTTATGTTGCGTGTATGTGTGCTCTTTTGGTTTAGAGCCATGGCAAGATTCCATTTTATCGGTTGGACCGATAAATAAAAGCATGGTGCCTTACTTGATTTTAGTATTTAATATTTGTATATGATTTTTATGATTGGTAAGGTAACGATTGGCCAATTGTGTGTTAGGCATAATAGATTAAGCGACTCCTGTACCCTTAATGCTAGTACATAAAAGTCGAGTCCCCGTATTGACACCTTTCTATGAGACTTGCGAGTAATTCCACACCTAAGGTTTGGACACTGATGAGGTCATCACCTAAGTTCATGACGCTCTTGTCGAATGTAGTTTGGATTCACCATGGATGAAAATCGAGCCAACATCGAGAATCAGTGGGTGTGCACACTAGTTTGGTTGATTAGTGGCGACACACATGATTGTTTTGGCCTATTATGATATTTGTTTTCCTGATGAGATTTGATTTATACATGTGATGCTTTTCTATTTTTGTGTGGTTCCTAGCCAGTATACGTTAATTCATAGGCTAGGCCTATTTATTTCTATGTTATGTATGTTCACTTCATAGGTTACTTACACTATCTTGATGTGTATCGAGTTCTATTTGCGATATATGTTTTTCCTGCTCACTGAGTACATAGTGTACTCACTACCTCCGCTTTCCAACTATGCAGGTTAATTTAATAAACTTGAAGCTCTGAGTGTATCATGCGGTCTTTTGACATTATAGGGGCATTATCAAATGTGGGTAGTCTCTGTTTTGTACTTTTGTTGCATAGTGACTCATAAACTGTTTTTATTAGGTTGGTTATGTTGATATGCTTTATGATTTTATAAATTAATTCTTGACAGTCTTATTATTTGTAAAAGACTTTATGTATGAACCTTTGGTATTGTTGTTAAGATTGCTTTGAGTGGACTTAAAAGTCTAAAAGTTGTGGTAGAATTTTAATGTGAATATAGAAGTGCGTTTAAAATTGATTACAGGTGTTTGATTGAGTTTTGGGATTTTTAAAATACAACTGTTGTGCTGTCCAAATGTTTTTAAAGGATATTTAGTTAACTTTGCATAGTCAGATTAAGGATACCGTGAGTGTCTTTAGCTCGAGTATGCGACGGTTGTCATATGCTTGATGTAGTACCGGGTCGTGACAACATATCTTAACAATCTCTCCATTTTTGACATTATTTGGCACATATCAAACTCACCTTTAAGAGGATAATTGGACACATACCATTAAGTCATAACTCCCTCTTAATCGAACATCGAGTTCCAAATAACTTCTCAATACACATTTGACAAATATCCGAATAAACAATAATCCATTCTCCCCCTTGGGAAAAAAGATGCTAAAAAACAAAACTAACAGTCATGGAGATACCTTGAAATCTCCTCCTGAATTGAACAGTTATATCAAATGAAAATAAACAATGCCAAAACGAAGAATGTCTTTAATGCAATTAATATTGGTGAATAAAAAAGCTTGAAAATTGGGAGTAGGTGCAGTGAAAGAATCATAAGCACACCAAGATGACAATTTACTATTAGTCAAAACATTAGCCAACATATCATTACTTACATCAAATCCATCTGCATACGACTCATTAAATTCAGAACTCCAAAAATGCATTCAACGAATCATAATTAAACTTAATCAATCTCCTCCTCACATAAACCATATGAGCACATATTACCCAAACTCATACAACCCATGATATAAAGAAACCAAGATAAAACTTGAAAAACCAAATAACAAAACATTTGAATCTTCCTACAGGACTCCAACTAAACATCAACATTTTTTGATATAACTTCGTGAATTAAAGTCCAAAAGCAAAACTTTCAAAACATCAAACAAAGCCTCATTTTCACTTATAATAAAAATTCAAACACATACCAATCAGTTGAAAACCCATAAATTAAAAAATAAAAAAAGTATAGAAGTTAACTCCATTAGACCTCCCTTTTTTTTCAAGAAACAACATCAAAAAATACTTCAAAAATGTAAAGCACACAGTTCCCATACCCCTTGAAGAAATTCAAACCTGACCTTATTCCTCATCTCGTTGGCTTTGTCAGCAGATGGTTGATTTCTTTTCTAATAACAACTAACTGTGGATCTCAACAGTTTCTAATATTAACTCCCTTGCATGTCTGTTCTGATGTGTGAGGTTGATTTTTTCTAACCTAAGTTTGCTTTGGTAATATTGCCTACTACTGAAAGTTTAACCAAGAATGTCTAGATTTTTTATTTAACCCCTTTGAAATCATTTGTAGAAACTTGTAACAATTTCGCCTTATGTGCCTAATAACCCTACAAAAGTGACATGTAAGTATAAATTTTTATTTCTTCCTCGAAGTTTCTCTTTGTATAGATCTGGTCGCACTATTTTTCTTATCATTCGACTTAGAACATTCACCTTTATAGTTAATGTCTTAAAAGTCTCTTTTAATCTTACCAATTTTTAGCAACTTTTCTAACTTTTTAATACCTTCATTTAACAATCTCATCCCTTTTTCCATACTGACTAGCTTCAATTTCATTCCATCAAGCTCATTTATTGTAGATAATAATTCATCTCTAAATCTTGAATGATGTTCTTCATAGAGGAGTTTTGCTTCTTTAGTTTTTCTTTCTTATTGCACGTTTGCACCCATTTAGAATACTTTAACTTATAATCTTTGCAAATATCCTCCCTTTTGTAATTGAAATCACTGTCATTACTATCATAATCTGAAATTGAACTTTGTACTGATTCATCTACGTTTTTCTCAAAATTTTGGACTGATTTATCCACAGTTTCATCGTCAGTTTCTTCCTTCTTGATTGTTGTTAAGTAAGCAACTGGACTTCTGTTGTATAAAACAACTAACAGAGCATTATTGTTCACAAATTCCTCTTCACTATCCAAATTTATTCTCACTTTAAGTACTCGTATAAGACTTCCCTTTTTTCTTCTTCAAAGTGATAGCACATTTTGTTTGCACATATCCGAAGCCTTAAAAATTCATGACATTGAAATTTTTTCATTTTTCTTTCACTCTTTTGAGTTTTAGCTTATTGTTTAAAGTTGTTGTTCGATGAACTCCTATCATTCTACCTAAATTTGGGTCTGACCTTTTTCATTTTCTTCAATTACTTACTGAAATTTCTTGTCAATAATACCAGATCCTCATTCTCGTCTGATTCATCTTTTACATCATTCACAAGTTTACTGATTTTAGTTTGCAATGCCAATCCTTTACTTTTCCCTCGTTTATCCCTCAACAAGTTCATCTCAAAATTGGTAAGAATCCCAGTTATCTTACCCAATAACAATTCATTGATATCATAAGCTTCCTTAATTGCTGTAGTTTTCAATATGAACCTCGAAGGTAGCGATCTCAATGTCTTCTTAACCAGTTTCAAGTTAGAATACTTCTTCCCAAGTTGATGTGCTTGGTTTGTTATGTTACACAGTCTCTTATGAAAGTCTTTAATAGTTTCACTTTCATCCATCCTCAACTCTTCAAAGCTCATAGCCAACATTTGAAGTTTTGAGGTTATCACAGATTTCGATTATTCATATATAGTTTTTAAAGTTTCTTACATTTCTTTTTGCCGATTCATAGGCTGATATCATGGCAAAGCAACCTTCATCAACTGCACTAAATATAGCATGTATGGCTTAAGAATTTTCAAGCGCTCTCTCTTCTTTAGCCTTTGTGTACTCAGATGCATCTTTAAGCACTGCTTCTCCCTTTTATCAATCGTCATTAGATGTATCCATCTATTTAAAACCGAGTTTCAAGTTTTTATTCTTTGGCCTGAATAAAAGACTTTCATCCATGATTTCCACGTAGGATAATTGAAACCATCCAATAGCGGCAACCTAGTGATTGATGCTCCTTCTTTTGTAGTCATATTTGCAAAATGCGGATCTGCACCAAGTTTTGATTTGGTGACCCACTCTGATACTAATTATAAATCAAAAAGGATGTAGTAGTTTCACAAAATTTTTGATTCGGCTGCAGTTGTTTTTAGCACAAACAAAAACATAAAAATTAAATGTAAAATAAACAAATCAACATCTAAGATTTGAAAATGTAGTTTAGCACACCTTGCTTATGCTTGTGGGGCACCCAGTTTAATTACTTTCACCTGTGATACAACAATAATTTTACTCAAGGCATTATAGAGCCAACTCACCCAACCCTTGATATTATGTTTAGTCCTCATTACCCGTGAAAGGAAATTACACTCAATAGTACGACCGTGCCGTATTAACCTCAACAGAGGATTTCTTAACAATATTTGATAATAAACGATGAAAATAAAATAACTCAAGTCATTGAAATAACAACAAACATAAATAAAGACTCTTGAGAAAGAAAACAACTTCCTTAACAATGTAGCTTCGTCAACGAAAGAATGAGAAGTTGTCTATTAAAAGAATCTACCGTGAAGCTTCAATATTGTCACTAGAACATCCCATGCACAACAGTTGAAAAGTCACCAACGAAACAAACGTCTTTCAACTGAAAACATCATACACGAAGACCTGCAAAAACACCAAGGCTGCTAGAAGTTTTTCTTATGAAAACCACTATCATCGACAGCCCAAAAAATCCCACGCAATGGACAGAAAACGCAGCTACCCAATCTGAAAAATCACCAACAAAATAAAAGTTTTCATTCATATTGGATATCACAACTTGAGCTCTATGTGCAATTGTTATTCCATCTACAGTAGCCACTATTTAGGTGATAAGTGTTAGATTCTGAATTTTTTTTATGATGATATTAAGCATGAATTGTGATAATTGTGGTTTTATTGTTAGACCCCGAATTTTTTTTAATGATATGATTAAGCATGAATTGTGATAATTGTGGTATTTTGTCTTAATTTGATTAAATTGGGAATATTATGGATAATTATAGTTTAATTGTGGTTTAAATGAACATTGGAGGATTTAAAGTGTGTAATGGTTTTGAAAAGTTAACTAAATTGTGTTGGGCCTTGGCTTATTAGGAAGGGCCCAAGCCCTTAGGGTTTAAGAAGAGAATAAGAAAAGAATAGAAAGAAGAGAAAGGAAAGGAAAAGAAGAAAAGAGAAAGAAAGAGACGTAGCCGTCGGTGGGAGAAGAAGAAGAAGAGAAGAGACTTTGTGATTTTTGACGTTTCCGACCGATTCAAAGTGCTTCCCGGGTACGTTACGTTCATTCCTACTTGTTGTAGTAAGATTGAACCTTAAGATAGCTTGGATTGAGAGAAATCGAAGGTTTTAGGGTTTTAGGGTGAAAACGGTGAGATCTCTTGGGTTGATGCGTTTGTGTTTGATTTTTGAGCTGATATTGGGTTATAAATGTAGCTTGAGAACTGATCTATCGTTTGGTAAGGTTGTATTTGGATTTGGAGAGGATTTGAGTTTGGAAAAATGCAGAAATCTGGGTTTCGGAGTCGCAACTCCATTCGCACGTCGCGACGTGTGCAAGAACACGCCGCG
>JANJEY010000234.1:63982503-64009820 GCA_024703695.1 Erythroxylum cataractarum | reverse complement strand
TTCTTTGAAATTGTAATGGCATGAAGCCCCTTAGTTTATGGGGTGTTTAATTCATGGATGGGATGCATGTGTAGAATGTGTGTATGTATTGATTAAGTATGTGTGTGAATCGAATTGTGTATTTGTATGGATGTTGGGATCGGGTCCGAAGGTATTTGGGCGCCAGGCGCCGGCGCAGCCCGAGAGACCGCCTCGGGAGTGGAGATTCGGGACCCGGGCCCAACAATAAGTACTTCAACCGATCACCCATACAGACAAAAATAAGTGAAGGTCTTTTCTTAACACTTATTCATTCAGATGATGACTCCATTGGCGGAGGATTTGTTATAGATGAGTAGATATGACCAGCCCCACTTAATGCAAGTAATGTCACCTTGGATATGAATCTAACAACCTCTTATGTTTCAAAATTCAAAGTGTCCAATCCAAGACAACCTGTATCAGGATCATCCAAAGAAAACGTAGCACCAAAACAATTAAGCCCAGGTGACGTGATTCTCAAAAAAGTTTGCAACATATAGATGTCTATTTATGCACAATTAGCTCATAAAAACATATAAAACACAACAAAATTTTAACTGCAAAATAGTCAATGATATCTCCTAAAATCAAATTACCTTAGATAATCATTATCTCCCAAAATATGCTATCAAGAAGAGTCCAAAAATTACCAAAATTTTTTATTTCAATTAAATCCTATCATGACTAGGATTTTTATCCCAAATAAACCTCGTCTTAAAAGAATCCCACATAAGGTAGAATATTCATTGTAATGATATTCCTCAAATAATTAAATATGTTCAACCACAAATAATGCCCAAAATATCTGTACACGTATCTTAACAGTAACAAATAATTTAATTTACATGATATTATGTCTATTAAAAATGTATCAAATGCATTTAAAAGATAATAATTATATATAGATTTGTTGGATCCTTCTATAATTATGAGTTAACAAATATAAACTAGTTTTAGAATTTCACAACATGGGAAAGACAATCTTTTTTTGTTGGAGTTTGCATTAGAAATTCCTTAGGAGTTATTTTTGGAGGAGAAATTATGCAATTTTTAGATTTGCACTCTCCTTGGTTGGAATTTTTTTAGGGATCAAAACTATTTGAACTTGAGTACTTAGAGAGAAAATGTTATTCAAACTCTAAAAAACTTCAACATTAATTAAAGAATTTCAAAAGGCTTCACAAAGCCTCCTATGAATAGAGGAGAAGAGGTGTGTATCATAAGTTCTTTACAAGTAAAAGATAAATTCATTTAGAGTGAAGAAGTTTGAGAAGTTATCTATGTCTCTTAAACTTGATCGTATGTTTCACAAAATTGTATGTGCGAGATTCTTGTTGTAATATGATTTTAATATAGTAGAAGTCTTATTGGCCCTATAGTCTCGTAGTTTTTCCTTATGTTTTGAGATATTTTCATGTAAAAATTATAATCTTCTACTTCTTCTTCCCGACTTACTTTCTTATTATTTTAAATGTCTACTTTAATCATATAAAGAGGGAACACATTAACCTTCATATTATTATATTTAGAGGAGTCATTTTCTCGTGTAATTCAAGATGGAGAATTCAGTCCCTCATGACAGTGACATGGTCAAGTTAACAATATAAAATTATTCATATTAGAAGCTAATAATGGTGGAATATTTGTATTGTAAATAGTTCCATGAGCCAATTACTAATTGCGAAAAGACAGGAAAAAATGATAATGAACAGACATTATTGAATTAAAAAGTCATGGATATGATCTGCAAACACATACATCAAAGTTTGTTTAAATATGTGTGAATTACACAAATGCATATAAATTATGAAGTTATACAATAAAGCACATCTTCTTAGATGATTGGTGAAATCAGAATACAAAGATGACCAAAATATGATTAAGCGCTTGAATAGTGTCAAGGGACTTGTGTTGCACAGAAGTGAGTAGGGAGAGAGAGAATGATGGGAAAGGGGAGCGATAAACTGTCTTACTCCCTTTCAGATTTTCACTGTTCTATTTATATTGGAAGGAAATTCATGCATTTGATACAACCATACGTACTGCTAATCTTTGTACACTACTGTGAATGTTCTTTTTTCTACAATCATTCTATTGCAACGGTATTATAGCTCATAATCTTGATATCTGACTGTCTTTGTCTTTTTGCGTGTGTTGTGCCTGCTGCCATTTTGTGGAAATTGTTTCTTAGGTTCAGCTGGGTCTGCTTACGTTCTTGAGCTGGTTGTTTCTCCTGGGTCGGTTCCATGTCTGCAACAACTTGTCAATAAGTTATTAAAGGTAGAAATGACACTGTCGATGAATTGCACTACTTCTTAATTCATTACCTAAGAGTAGGGATACACTTCTGGTCACTCTCAATAACTTTACTCCGATGGAATGCTTAAAATTGATATTTTAAGTGATCTAGTCTTCTAGATGAAGATGCTAGGGGAAAAAAGAAAGAAAAAAAGAACCCAGTTTTACAGTATTAAGCGACTGTTTCACCACAATAGCTTAAGCTGTTGTGTGAATTCAACTCAATTAATTTTATATATTCTTTAGCACGCCTCCTTACGTGAAAGCCCTTTGAGCTTGAAACTTGCACAGGTCTACTTTATCTTGTGCTTAATTTAATTAGAATAGGTGAGTGGTAGGATTCGAATTCATGACCATTTGATCATAGAGGCTCTGATACCATATATTAAGTGACCGTTTCAACATAATAGCTTAAGCTATTGTGTGAGACCAACTCAATTAATTTTATATATTCTCTAACACACAGAGCATCCATAGGCAAATGTCACTCAAGATCGAGAAGAAGTGAGAAACAAGAAATTAAGAAACAACGCGCAAGATCAATCAAGAGGGAGATTAAAATCCCATGCCATGCTTTCTACTATCACGATAAGGCATGCCTTAAAAAATCTAAATGTTTAATCTTTAAGATAGACAAAAAGGTCAGAAAAGTCATGTTAGATAATATTGAACATAGGAAAGAAGAAGGGGGAAAAAAACCATAGTTGTGGCTACAACGAAAGATGTTCTCTTTATTTTATAATGAAAATTGACTTAATCGACTTATAACAATGATTAATTGATTATTGAATATTGAATATAGTGCTTCCATTCATGTCAACCCATATAAAAGTTTCTTCTCATCTTATAGACGTGGAGATTTTGGTATTATCAAGATGTAGAATAAAGAAAAATGTCCGATCGTTGCCATGGACGTTGTCATCTTAACAAGAAGCGTGGGTTGTGAGTTTATACTAAAGTATATGAGGCGTGTGTTTAGACAGTTGTCTCAATAAACTTGACGACGATGGTTTTTGAGAGTCATCGTAGCAATGGCAAATGGAAGCTCACTAAAAATAATTTGATTATGGCTGGCAGAAGAAAAGAAGGATCCTTATAAGTGATGCAAAAAAAATTATACAAAAAGAATGTAAATGTTGTTATTGATTATAAAGACTTTAAGTTATGGAATATAAAACTTGGACATATATGTGACAAATGGCTATAAATCCTTGCTTAAAAGCATCATCTCTATAGTGAATGTCTTGATCCTTGCATAACACAGTTTCATTTTGTAAACTTGTATATACAACCAGATAATAGTGGAGAGTAATACGGTCCCTTTGAAGAATATTACAGATCATATGGTATCAGACTTGAGAAGAGACCACCCAAGATACCATAATTGAATGGAATTGCCGAGAGAATAAATCATACTATTGAAGAAATAGTTTGATGTATGCTTTCTCACGCCAAGCTACCTAAGTCATCATAAGGTGAGGCCATGAAGACCGTGGTTGATGTTATCGTCACTCTTTCACCATTAATCCTTTAGATGGAAATATCATAGAGAAAGCTTGAGAAGGTTTCTTACAACCATTCAAAAATACTTGGGTGTCAAGCAGTAATTCACATTTCTAAAGATGAATGAGATAAACTTGATGTCAACATAATGCAATGCATTTACCTTGGGACACCAAAGAATGAATTTAGCTATCAATTGTGAGATCCTATCAACAAAAAGATTTTTGAAGGTAAAGATGATCTTATCTCTTTATCAACAATTAATAGTGATCAATAGAGAAATAAAAGTGAGTATATGGAAGAAGAGATTGGTACTATTAAACTTATAAAACCTCATCTAAAACGATTCACTGGGGAGAGATGATCTTCTGCTAATATACATACGGAGATAATTTTCATTATAAAGAAGTTATAGACGAAAACCATAAGGCAAAATAGAAAATTATAAAGAAGTTATAGACGAAAACCATAAGGCAAAATGAGAGAGCCGTGTAAAAAGAAATGCAATCTTTACATGAGAATCACACATATACGATCTAATAGAATTACGTAGAGGAATAAAAGACTTGAAATTTGTATGTGTATAAGCTCAAATATGAGAGCATAGTCTAAGATTAAGGTATAATGTTAGATTAGTTTAAAGGGATTTTGTCCCCAAAAAAAAAGGTATTTATTTTGAATAAATATAATATTCTTTCCGGTGATAAAAATATCATCCATTAAAGTAGAACTTGATCTAGCAACTAGCCTAGTCTTGGAGGTTGAACAACGTGACATTCCTTCGTGATGATCTTGAAGAAGAAAATTATATGGAACAACACGAAGTGTTCCAAATTTTAGGAAAAGAAGAGATGGTATGTCAACAAAAGAAGAATCTTTATGGTTTGAAATAGGAATCGGGATAATAATGCAAAAAGTATGATTCATTCATGACTGAGCTTGATTTCAAAAAATCTCTCAACAACCACTATATATTTGTGAAGAAGTATCCCATAGATAATTTCATTATACTCCTACTTTATATAGATGATTTATTGATTGTTGAGCATGATCATAAGAAGATTATTTCTTTAAAGGTACCTTAAAGCAAATCCTTTGTCATAAAATATTTAAGACCAATGAAACTAATTCTCGAAATAAAGATCACTTAAGATAAGTTGAAGGAGCCAAAGTATTTTAAATATTCAATATGCTCAAAGTCAAACTTGTGTGCACACCTCTTATTCAATGCTTTATATAGAATTTAGAACCAAGTACAGACGAAAGAGAAATGGAGGAAATGAAGAAGATTCCATACTCATTTGCAGTAAGCAGTCTTATGCATATCATGATCGATATCCACTCGGGTTGATATTGCCTATGTTGTTTCCATTGTCAATAAATTCTTCTCTAACCTAGGAAAAGAACATTGTGCATGAACAAATTAGATCATTTGCAAGGAAAGCTATCTCATAGCACTCTTATAACTACAAAAATTTGTTATCTTATCAACAACTGAAACTAACTATAAATATCATATACATCGAATGTTGATTTTTAGATCCTTAGTTATATCTTCTTGTCAATAAAATTACTCAACATAGAGTAAGTTAATAACATATATCTGATTATTCCTTGCAGAGAAAATTACCCACCCAAAATATGGTTAACAGACAGAGAACTAAATGTTTGAGTTGAAAACAATTCAAGAAAAGTTAAAAGACTTGTTTCGAAGAGGAGACATCAAAATATCAGTTTTTCCTTAATTTCAAAAGTTGAATTAGCTTGCATAACGATTACAGCATCATCGCCTTAAAAGGATGTGGCTTGGTGGTTGAGAGCGAGGCTTGACTTTGGTTAAGTTCTAGGTTCGATTCCATGTTATTCCCTCTTGTAAGAGCCTAGGGTAGCCGAAGTTTTACCTGTAGATGGAGAACTAGTTGGGCCCTCAATGATGAAGTACGCCCGCTTGATCCGCCTGTGGGATGGTGCGCCAGCTGGACCCTCAGAGAGGTGTGCCCGCTTACGAGGTTTCCTCAAATAAAAAAAAAACGGCATCATCAAGATTTAAATTAACCTTTTGGATTTCCAATTCATTGAAGAAGAAAACTAGTAGTTTGAACTTTGAAGCACAATTGAAATCCAGGGACTACTAAATGAGGCCCATGTTTGAGCCTCTAAGCCCACAACTTAGTTGCTCCAATACGAAAATATTTTTTAAAAATTTAACATACGTAATGCATAGGACTCTTTAAAAAAATACGAGGAGATTATAACGTACGCTTATTTTTTATAAAGATACTGTTTTTATGATTTGAACATGTAATTTTGTGTCCACAAATGAACAATTTTACCTGTTACTTTAGAACTCATCCCTTTAGATGAAAATATTTGTTAAACCTTTAAGTGGAATAAGATTCATAAATTTATTATTTGAGGGTCAATGCTATAATTTTTATAATATAAATAAATTATTTGAACTTAATAAAATATTAAAATTAAACTTAAAATTTTCAAAATGTGATTTTTATGTCTACCTTTATACATTCACCTCATCATAAAACATAATTTTTATTGAATTTCTATGCTTTTTTAATCAAAAGAAATGCAACTTCTACATCTAACAAAAAAAAGGCTGATACTTTTTCTTTTCTTTTCATTGGATTTTGTTCATTTGTCAAATACGAGGGAGTTGGTATCATAAAACTTAGAAGTTGACGTCCATGTGTCAAACTCTTTAATGTGATAACGTGGGCATATGAATATGCTTAGGACAAATTAGGTGAGAGTGAGACTTTCGATGACTCATCCATCACAAATTAAATATTTTCGGGGTCTGAAGATGGGCATCAAAGTCTCGGCTACTTTGTGTTCTTTACTGTTTTGGCCTGAATTCTGATATCTGAAGTGGTAACAGTACTTGTTACAAAGGTTTTCTAAATGCACACTTTTAAAGATTACTGAGAAATCACTAAATTAAAGAAGACAACAATAAGAGCATATAGAAAGTGTTAACTTTTATTATTTCTTTCAAAGTATATAAAAAAAAATGATTTCTCAATACCATGTAAGGAACAAGGTTCAAATAAATTATTTATAGACATTTTTAATAATAAATCAGAACCTTAACTGAACTCAACTAGCTTGATCATATCTTATTATAATCAGATTATATCACATTATTGATTATTCAATAAGGTGGCATTTTCATTTAAATAGGACTTTATCTGATAAAATTTATCTACATCAAAACTAATAAGATATTATTCAAATCCCTCCAAATGTAAAATAATAATATGTAGCCCTACATTTAAAACCCCCCTTGCTAGCCAAATGACAGTTGGCACATATAATACTTGTTATGTATGAATTTTCATAACCCAGTTATGCAAAATAGGATACACATTTGAAATAGATGCTCGAGTTGTTATATATATCATGAGCAATATAGAAATGAAGTGAGTAATCTATGCATTCATATTTTCATATCCACAAAAATCTCACCTATCTTCATCCTTCCAATTTTTATCTTTTAAAATTAATATTTATCCGCTGTAATTTTATCCGTCACATTATCAAAGATTTTTTCTCTCAATCCATTAATGATTAGTCATCCAAACTCAAAACCTTTTTTATAATACATTGCTCTAACCTAATGCTTTTTATGTCAACCTCATTAGTGATGGTCTATTTATTTGAGTACATATTAAATCTTTGGTCCGTCAAGAACTTAGTCTTAGTTAAATTGGTCCACACAAGGTCTAAAACTCTAATAATACTCGCTTTATACTTGATCAAACTTGTTAAGTTACATTAAACTTTCGCATGTCACTATCACGCATGTGATTGAACTAACCTTGAACTCAAAATATGTTTCCAACTACTGGTTAGGTGCTTTAATGTAGCTAACGGTACCACTTTAATTAATACTATTCGAATATCTTTTCCAGCCTTGTTTTACTGTTCCAATTTAAAAAAAAGCAATTTGTAAGTCAAGTTTTAAACTTTAAACAGTAATGCTGCTCGTCACTTCTTTCAGGAGGATCCACTTATACAAAAAGATACGCCCGTAGAGGGTTTAAATTTGATTCAAGAATCAAGTCCACTACTAAGAACCCAATGTTCAAACGATCCAATAACTCCACACAGCCCGCACTAAAAAAATATTCCGAGGACAGAATCACAGAAACTTCCAATTTGCGATGGCAGAGCATCTCCTAGACTGTTAAGTTTAAAGGGACGAGAAAGGCTGAACTCAACCGTGGAGCTGTGACTAAGCCTGGCACTTCCACTACTTTGTTGGTTTTTATGATGCAACGCAAGAAAAGCCTGACATCTTCCAGGTTTACTTTCAGAATAGCCATTATCAAACCTGCAGAGACAGCACGTCACCTTTTCTTTCTTTACTCTTTAGTTTCCGGTCGTCACTTCATACACTACCACTAAATTTGTACGTGTAATGTTTCTCTCCTTTTCTTCCCATCCATCAATCTATCTTCCGAGTTGATGTTTCGTGTGACTTGTAGACGAGCTATGATGGGTGATTTGTACTTTGATTAGAACCAAAACCAGGGTCCATGACTCATGATTCCTGTTGGTCCTTGCCACTTGAAAAAAATAAAATAAAAGCTTCATAAGCATCGTACAAAAGCCTAACTCTCTGGGAATGGACCACTTAGTTTAGCGGTTTAAAATTAAGTCGAAGAGCATATGATTATTAGGTTACATGTACCTGTCGGGTCAGGAGAGTTAAGTATGGGAAGATAATATTGATTAGACCCAATGACAGTAACATACACATACACATTGACAGATTATTTCTAATAACTAACGACCAAAGAAGAACTTCTGTTTATGAAACAGTACTGTAACTTATTTAATCTAATGGAGCAAGTGAGTGTCCCTTCATAGGTTACATCTGATTTAGGGTTGATGAATGAGACCTTAAGCACCAGTATTATGGATATTGAACTGTTAACTATACCAGAAAAGTAGTAAAGTCAAAACCTAAAACTAGATTTTTACCGAACCAATGTATACAAGATATAAAGGTGACGGCATTGGAAGGGGAAAACTTCCACCGTCCCTAACTCATTTGCCAAGACACGGAAATCGTGTTCTTAAGTTTTGACTGTCATGATTAGTTCATGATCCATCACGTTTAAAATTTTCTGCTCAAATTCCCAATCCAATTAACTACAGCATCAGAATCTCAATCCATGTGCACTGCCATAATTACCTCGGCTTTAGTAACATAAAGCTTCTTCTAATTTCCCAGAAATTTGTCGTTAGATCTGTAAATACATCCTTTTTACGAGTGATAACTCATAGCTAGCATATACTTCTAGGAATGGGGTATCAAGTTCACATAGGATACTTAATGGTCCCATCCTTGAGGGAGGATTTTCATACCGAGCTGGAAAGATGGACTTCATCAAGAAAGAAAACTGATAGATAATGTTAAGCAAAAGACCCTTGAACTAGCAGAGTCACATGGTGCGGGTCAAAGTCAGTGTAGGCCAAACACAAGTGACATTCACATTGTGCTTCGTTCTCTTCAAATGGTGACATCTAAAACCTAAGCTTATGTTGGACAGATCCATCTTGAATTACACTACAACAGAATACTCTCTTCTTCTATATGACATTAGAGGTTTAGACCCTACTAAAGAAGAAATGTCGAACATTCGGTGTGTATTGACCTCCCTCAAAACAAAATGTAGGACCTTGTTTCTTCCAAAATTTTCAGTTATAAACTGTTAGAATTTATAATAGACCTATAGGTCCACACAAGAAGGAAAGTTAGACCACATATAAGTCTAAGTGAGGTTTCATCTTAAAACTAATTGATGATAGGTGGAATAATCCACTAGACTTATATGTTAATTTTCTTTCCTCTCTTTCTTCAATGTAGGACAAACTTCCACTTTATATTTCAACAAAAACGTTCAAACACATGCAACTACTCGGAAAATCTTCTTCTGTCATTTGGATTACTTACTCTTTTGTCACTAGTTTTGGTTGTGTGATAATTAAATCTTAAACAACTACCACCGAACCAATAAGACTTTGAAGAACTTACCCGCAACCAACCAACGCTCGTGAAGGGGATCTTTCAAAAGATTTTAAAGGTCCCGACATTTGTTCAAGAATCAATCACCTAAATTGCTTAGATTAGATTCATTCTTTTAATGTAGAAGGTGTGGTTCAAGGGTTTACACATAGAGTGTCAGCACGGCAGGAGTTGTGAAAGACTAAAATAATCAGTGTGCCTTTGGTAAGATTCTTGATGCAAAGTAATGATAATAAGTAATAACATTAATAAAGCTAAAAGCATCATTTGTGTTTCGATGCTTAAACAAGGAGTAGATGATCAAACCCCAAGTATTTGCATGACTTTGGAATGGCTTTTGGGAGGGCTGATCTCCTGCCTATTTTCTCCTGTCCTACCCTGTCCACTTTGTATCTGAGTCATCCACTCATGTTCCCCACATGAGTGGATGGCTCAGATGCAAAATGGACAGGATAGGACAGGAGAAAATGGGCAGGAGATTTGAGGGGGGCTTTTGGGTGGCAATTGCACACTGTGATAGCAGTAGATTAGAGCAATTGCATGTGATGTGAAAGGAATATAAAGACTGGGTAAGGGAAAAAGGTTGTGGTCACGAGTTCCCCACTAGCCCAAGGCTAAAAATGGCCACTTCTCTTCTTTCCTTCATCCCTCACTTTCTGTAACATCGCAAGCTTACTTTTTATCAAAACAATATACTTCTTTTATATTTATATATATAATATAATTTTTAATTTTTTGGGATGCAAACTGATAAAATATATATACTTCTGGCTTAACTATAATACTCTTTTAACTCTTTTCTCTGCACATTTCTATATTTTTGTTAATAAAATATTATTATGCAATCTATATCTAAAAATGAAACGGAAACAAAAGAGATGTTTATCCATTTATAACATATTGTTAGAATATATGTTACATATCTAAGAAAATAGTTTTGACATTATTTATTAATTGAATATATAAGATATTAATTAGAATGAAATTTAAAAGATATGATTATTACACTTATAGTTGTGCAAGAATCTTACACAATATTAAAGTCTATTATCGTGTTAGTAATTGCATGGTGTATAGCGTAAATTTTGTGTGGGTTAAGGGCATTTGTGAGTTAGAGTCGTGTATGTCTCTATGATACAGCATATGTGAATTATGTCTCTATGACACAGCAGATGTGAATTTTGTGTATGTCTCTATGACATAGTAGAAGGGATTTTCGTGTGTGTGTGCAATCAGTAGTGCAGTGGGCGTTGAAAAATGTAGCTTATGTGATTTTTGGAGTCTTGCAATCAACAGTTTTAGTGGGTATTAATGACATATTTGAA
This sequence comes from Erythroxylum cataractarum, assembly GCA_024703695.1. Lineage (NCBI taxonomy): Eukaryota > Viridiplantae > Streptophyta > Magnoliopsida > Malpighiales > Erythroxylaceae > Erythroxylum > Erythroxylum cataractarum. The sequence goes on along the minus strand of JANJEY010000234.1, from coordinate 63,998,621 downwards.
AAACATAGTTCACGTTGGTTTTTGAGGTTCTAGTCTTCATATATACACCTTAGGTTAAGTAAATAGTGTGTGACTTTCATATAAGGTGTAGTGGGCGTCAATTAGTTTCTGGCTTTAGTGAGACACACGGCTGTGTTTATGAGTAAGCATCGTGAGTGCCTTGGGCATTATGTTGATTGATGGCCTATTATTAAAGACGTTAACTATTTGTTTGTATGTTTTTTTGGTGATGTGTTCCTTACTTGATTGATAATAATTAAAGAGTGTAGTACGCCTATGTATTGATCGTGTGGAGATTGCTCATGCTTAGATTGATTGTGTGTGAACAACTTTCAAATGTATTTTGGATGAGCTAAACTTATAAAAAAAAGTTGTTCTGTTTCAATCTCAAGTGTGTTCAGATTTTACTATTAATATTTCATACACATGAGTTGTTTATTTCATATATTTATCATCAAATACTATTGAGAAAATCTTCTCTAGAGATGAACACAAGTCTAGCGTATCATTGAAATTCTTTTACATAAAGTGAAGTTGAGAGATAGTGTCAAGGGTTGAATGATGTCGACTCAATAAAATCTTGGATAAATATATTATATTTTGGTGAAAGTATTAGGTTGGATGAGGGCCCCGCAGACATAAGTAACGTGTCGAACTGCGTTACTAATTTTTTAATACTTTTTATTATTTCGTTTTTTATTGTTTTTGTTTTTATTTGTGCTAGAGACATCTACGGTAAAATTGGAAAGTTGGCGATACTACTAACTCATACGGTTTTTTTCACATAGTTTCATTTAAGAGTATGATACTTTTATTTATTTGACACCTAAAATACATTTTTGAGTGTATATTGTACATCAAATTAGTTTTTCTCTTTTTATGTGTTTATGGCAACAGTAAAAAAGACCAATACTGTAAATTAAAACTTATAATGGATGTCAATTCACTTATATAAACGAATTTGACATTGTTTCTTAATTTTTGCAAAAATTGGCAGTTCACGATGTCACTCCTTAGGTCTCAATAAAATTATTAGTAGCGTTACAATAAAATTATTATAAGATATTTTATTGAAGTCAATATTATTAGTAGCGTTACAATAAAATTAAAGGTTAATTTGAAAATTTTTAAATAACTTTAATTGAACTCAGAATCTCTTTTTAAAAAATTGAAATTTAATCAAATTTTAAGTTAAATTGAATTGAAATTACTGTTAAAAAAATTCAATTAATCGAATTTTATGCTAAATTTCTAATTCTAATTACCAAAACATAATTATTATAAGATATCAATTTTATTTTTTAATTGCAAGTGAAATGTCTCACATTAGCAAGAATTGCCCTCAAGAGCGCGTGACTAGATGGTTGAGAACAAGACTTGGTTTCGGTCAGATTTTAAGTTCAATTTTATGTTAGCCTCTCTTGTAAGAGCCTGAGGTAGTCAATGTTTTAACTGTAGGTGGAGCATCAGTTAGATCCTCGATAATAAGGAGTGCTAGCTTGGCTCGCCTATAGAATAATGCACCAATTAAACCCTTGAAGTGATATACCGGCTTGCCTAAGAAATTTCCTCGAATCTATGTATACATAGAATTACATGCTTTTTCTTTATTAATGAAGTTGGGACATTACAAGATTAAAGAAAAGAAGGGGAAGAAATGAGATAGTGCACATTTATTATCAAGGCAGGGGAGGAGAAGGGATGAAGGAGTCGTTTTCTAAACGCTCCAAACTCTTGAAAAAAAAGGTAAAGTCTTTCTGGTAAGTTTTATTTGATAAGGGCAACGCCAATTTTGTACATGTCAGATTGGCGTGCAATTAGACTGCGAGAGAGAGGGACACCATTTTGCGAGATCAAAGTAGTGGTGAGGACTGTGGGGCCTCACGGTTTTTTGGGTTCTCTCAGTTGAAAGAAACCTAGCGACCTTTACTTTCTAACAGCGAAAGTAAAGTTGTTTTGTTTTGTTGCTGTCAAAGCGAAACATAAGAGGACCGTCTTTGTTGAGACGCTGTTCCAAAGTTTAATCTTTTCGGGTTTTTAGTTAAAAGGAATGAGGGAGTAGGTGGTGGGGGTGGTGCTGATTCAAAGGAATTGAATTAGAGAGTTAATGAGAGTTAAGAGTGAGGGAACATTCTCAGATTTGGCTTTTTGTTGGTAGAGGCATTGGTGGCTGTCAAAGATGAGAACCCAGCTCACCCTTTTGATGTGAAGTTTTTTTGGGGATTTGTTGGGTGGTTTTTGTGATATGTGGGGTTACTTCTTTTTGGGTTTTGTCCTGCAGGTAATAGTGCCTCTCATGCACTGAACGTTGTGTTTGTGTTGCATTCTGTTGTCTTGTGTTCTTGTCTGTTGCTGCGAGTTACCTCTTGCCATGCTTATATGATTCCCCTTTGCTACTTCAAAGTGATAAGAGGAAAAGGTGCTTGCTCTGTGACATTCTTCGGTGGATTCTAGATTGGAGGTGGAAGTATCGGAATTTCGATCCTCTTGTTTCCAACGCTGCCTTTCCGTAATAGATTTGACGAGCTTTTCATTCAAATATCGTCAGTTGATATCTTCTGCTTCACTTGAGCTGGTTTTCATTTCTCTTTTCCTTTTGCTTGTAGTTTCTTTTTGGTTTATTATGTTTTCGTTAGCGGAAGGCAAGACTCTTCACGGAACACTCTCTGTTATTGTGACAGCATTCCTTTATCCTTTTTCGTGTTTCCTTGATAAGTTTATGATACCCGTTCTTATATTGGACGCGTTTCAGTTCCTGAAATTGGTGCTAGGAATAACAAATGGTGTGTGTTTCGTTCTCAAGCAGGTTATGAGTAATTGTTAAGAGGTGTTTCTTCTTTTGGTTGTTGAAGAGCAAAGAGTGTTATGGACTGATTTCTACCTCATATCCTCGACTTCGATTCCTAGTCTTTGCTGTTTAAACTCCAATTTCCTTTTCATTTCTGTTCTTTTAGAAAATAAAAAAGTTCATCTGTAATTCACATCCACTTATGGAACAATCTTGTCGGTAGTGGTGCTCTTCCTTTTGGAAACCTTCAAAATTGATGCTTCTTGTCCACGCTTTTGGTGGTTTCTGAACTAATGGTAAGATATGCTGTTGTCTCGTTGTAGGTGTTGCAGCTCACATTTGAAGGGAGAATAGCTTTTGTAAAAGAAAATTGGATTCTGGGGTTTGGTTGTTGACATTTTCTGTACCTGAAAAGAGTTTCTTGTTGGTGTGTTCCTATGCGATCCATTGGTAATAGAAACGCCAGGGAATGATAAATAAATGAATTAAGACGGTGGTGTCAGTTCTCAGCAAGTGGGGGGGCTTCTTCTCTCTTCACATTTTATATAAAATGCTTTGACAGAGTTTTAGGGAATGTCTCCATAGTTAACCTTCTCTCACCTGTCCTTGGACTCTGTTTACCAACATTGGAAGCAACAACTTCACTATAGTTTAGAAATCACACTACCGTCATTTGCTCTTTTCCTCTACTCCGGCCTTGTTTTGTGGGCAAGGTTCGGTCATACTAAGAAATTCATCGTAGTGTTCTTCATTCATTCTTCTTCTGCTTGAGTCAAAGACAGTTCTTAGTTGGTTGAACTTAGAAGTTGGATTGCTTTCTGGATTTGCCTATATCTTCCTGGATATATTATTTTATAGAAGTTTTGGAGTCAGGGAGTCTTGAACCAGGACCTGAAGGAGCTTACTTCTACTGGGCAAAATGAAGTTCATGAAACTTGGATCTAAGCCTGATTCGTTTCAGACTGATGGGGACAATATTAGGTGAGTTCGAGATCTATTCTCTGCTGGCTAGTGATTACATATAACTGTAAAATATATGATCGAATTAGATAGTCTTTTCCACAATTTTCCTTTTACTAGTCTTTTCCACAATTTTCCTTTTACTAGTTTTCTTGTTAAATTCTGTTCCCGATGTTTGTATTTCTAGATGTTTTCCTTTTCCATGTGTTAATGATGACTAACGACATTTCTGTTAATGGTGCCAGTTTCGTTTAAAAAAAATTTTGATTGGCCTGTTCTTGTTAACACTTATACCTCACTGTTATTTTTGTTGGAAGTGCTTTTTTCCGTCATATCTTGTAAACAGAGAATAGTATCAGATTTGGACATGACCTTTTGTCTCCTGGCCGTTGGTATTCTCTTTGAAGTGTTTGAGGAAATGATTTGAGACTCTATTGCAACCAACATTTTAAAGTGTTGTTGTAGTAATTCTTTGCAGGAATATGGATTTGTTTGTGTAAAGGGTCTACTTTTCATTGGCAGTTTATTCTTTGGGGTACATTATATATTTTTTTTATGAAGGGACAATCTGTATTCAGAAAACTCCTTTCATCATAGCATTGATAATTGATGGCACCTATCCAAGGTCCTGTACTGTGGCTGCTGAATTTTAGCTCATCTTGCTGACATTTGAGATTAAAATCAGAAGTCTTACTTTTGTTGAATCTGGCATTACCATGAAGAGTTTGACGTTTCCAATTACCCTTGCTCGGGTCTCTTAATGGGGAATAAACCTCCTTTGGATTTTTTTTTTATACCTTTTTCAAATGATATTCACATTTTATGCCCCAGTGATACCTTCCCTGGGGGTCAGTTTGATATTTACTCATGGCTATTTGGTGTATTGCTTGAAATGTTATTGATTAGCTATGAATAGACCTTGAATAGGGTAGTCTGGTAACGTCTAGTAAAATTTGCCGATTCTCCTGAAGTAAATCAACAGTTGTTCTTAGCTTATCTGAGAAAGTTAACAAATAAAAAAATGATAGGCTTTTCTGGAACATTTAACTTAATTAAATAATCAGCACTTTGATCTATTAATTGTATGTCAACTTTTTCTGATAGGCTTTTCTGGAACATTTAACTTAATTAAATAATCAGCATTTTTGATCTATTAATTGTATGTCAACTTTTTCTTTCTGTTTCCTTACCTTAAAAGTGAACTGAACTATACTAGCTTCAACGGAAATATAATTTGTGGCTTTTTTCAGGTATGTGGAAACTGAGTTGGCAACTGACGTGGTTGTTAATGTTGGTGATGTGAAGTTCTGTTTGCATAAGGTACGAAGTCCATGCTTAGACCTGATGCAGTAATGCTGACTAATAGCATAGTTCACACAGATTGTATGAGGAAAGTAAATGGTTTATATCCTATTGGTGTTTTGGATAAGTACCCTTGATTTCAGAATTCGGTTACTTGGTTTGAAGTCAGTGAGTTGCTCTCCAGTGGTTTGGTGATAGATTTTAGGAAACCACTTATAGTTCTAAGAATTTTAGTGTTGCCTTCTATTTTTTCTTGATGAGTACCCTAATACCTACTTTATTAGTCAAATTAACCTTGTTATTTAAGTACTTTGTGAGTGCATATAGGTAGATGTGTGTTTATTACATGTAACACTGATAATCTAATTTGAGGATCATTTTGTAGTTTCCACTGTTGTCCAAAAGTTCACGTTTTCAGAAGCTGGTAGCAACTAAAAGTGATGAGAACAATGATGAAATTAACATCCAGGATATTCCTGGTGGACCTTCTGCTTTTGAGATATGTGCAAAATTTTGTTATGGGATGACGGTTACTCTCAATGCATATAATGTGGTCGCAGCACGGTGTGCAGCAGAATATCTTGAAATGTCTGAAAGTGTTGACAAAGGAAACCTGATCTACAAGATTGAAGTGTTCCTCAATTCTAGCGTTCTCCGTGGTTGGAAAGATTCAATTATTGTCCTTCAGACCACAAAGTCTCTTCTTCCATGGTCAGAAGAATTAAAACTGATCAGTCGCTGCCTTGATTCCATAGCCTCAAAGGCTTGCATTGATACTTCCATGGTTGAGTGGTCATACACCTATAACAGGAAAAAGTTGCCATCAGAGAATGGAAAAGATCCCCTTTGGAATGGTGTACGGAAATCTCAAATGGTTCCCAAAGACTGGTGGGTAGAAGATCTCTGTGAGCTGCAGGTAGATTTATATAAGAGAGTGATTACAACAATAAAAGCAAAAGAAAGACTTTCTGGTGATGTAATTGGAGAAGCATTGAATGCATATGCGTTGAGAAGATTGCCAGGTTTTAGCAAGGGTATTGTACAGAGTGGTGACATCCTTAAGTATAGATCACTATTAGAAACCATATTGTGGCTACTGCCTGCCGAGAAAGTCAGTGTTCGTTGCAGTTTTATGCTTAAGTTGTTAAAGGCCTCAATGTTGTTAGAATGTGGTGAAAGGGAAAGATTTGAACTCATGAGAAGAATTGGCCAACAGCTCGAGGAGGCTACAGTTGCTGATCTTTTGATTCGGGCTCCAGCCGGCGAGATGGCAATTTATGATGTTAATATAGTGCAAAATCTGGTCAAGGAGTTTGTGACACATGAACAGAGTGCTCAGACTGCCCTTCCCTCAGAAAATGAATTTCTGGAGAGTAAAAACCCAAAATTTGGATCCTGTTCTCCAAAGGTCAAGGTTGCTAAGCTGGTAGAAGGCTATCTTACTGAAATTGCACGAGATCCAAATTTACCTGTCTCAATGTTCCTGAGTCTTGCTGAGATGATTTCAAGTTTCCAAAGACCGTCACATGATGGTCTTTACCGTGCCATTGATATGTATCTTAAGGTGAGGTCTTTTAACATCATGATTTTGTGAAATCTTGATTTTAGGCATGGCAAGATGCTGTATTACTCGGAGAAACTAGTTGTATCTTGATTTTTTAGATTAAGACATGTATCCTTCAATCCTATGGTGCTTTCGTTAAAGTTTTGACTACATTGCCATCCTCTGTTCCTGATGTGATTATACTTACAAAGTTGGAGATGCATTGAATTGTTCTTACCTAAGTAATATAATTTCTTTGTTTTCATTTATAGTCCTATTTACTTTTACAAATTATGATTCAAGTTCACAACTTATTTAGGTCTGGAGTTGTTACTTCTGTTTTTTTGGTCTCTATACCATATCTAACTGAATGTTATTTTTGGTACAGGAACATGCTGAGATAAGCAAGAGCGAGAGGAAGAGAATATGCAGATTGATGGACTGCCGGAAATTGTCAGTGGATGCCTGCATGCATGCAGTGCAAAACGAGAGACTACCTTTGCGATTGGTTATGCAAATCCTTTTCTTTGAGCAAGTTAGGCAAGCAACATCATCTGTTAGCAACAGCATACCAGAAGTACCTGGATCAATTAGGACCTTGCTTCCCGGTGGCTCTCATGGAAGCTCAAGGTCCACCACAACAAACACAGAAGAGGATTGGGATGCAGTGCCAACGGCCGAAGATATCAAGGCTTTGAAAGATGAACTTGCAACTTTACGTATAGGAAGAAATGGGAATGACGGAGCAAGAACCGAAGCTGAAAGAGTTGTTGCCACTAACATGAAAGGTTTAGTCATGTCAAAGCTATTTTCAAAGTCTTTGTTGAGCAAAGAGAGAACTGGTGAGATTAGTAGCTCTGATACATCGGAGAGTCCGAGTCGCGGCTCTGCTGCCGCTGAGGAGACGAAATCTACCCCGTCGAGAAGCAGAAGACATATTGTATCTTAAGTCATAAGCACGGTTGGGCATGCTCTTTTGGAATTTGTAATATGATACCACGAAATTGGCCTTAGAATAGTAGAAGTCGCTGACTTGTTCCTAGCTGATCATCTACTGTTAGTTTTTCACGCAGAAGAGTGGCATGGAGACTGATCTCTTTGGAATGTTCATGTAAAGGTCCGGCTCCATGCAAAAATGGAATGCTTAACGTGGCCTTGTTAATGTTTCTATGTTAGAGATTGATTCTTAATTACCAAAGCCTTCGAAGCAAGTTGTTGTATCTGCTAAGGCCCGTCTGATGATCTGAGCACTATGTACTCTGTAAATGGATAAGTCCAATAAAAAGCACTGTTGCATGAACAGTTTGTGGATTCGATCATCAAAAACAACCCAAACCCATGAATCAAGTGAAGACCTTTCTCTCAGTAATCAGAACTCCCAGTTGGCTCTAAGAAACGTGTCAGGTTCCTGATTCTCTAACCAAAGTTTAATATATTTTGCTAACTAACTTGATATTTTTGTGACTAATTCATGAAATTAATAAACAATTAAACCCCAATTGCTTTCATCGTACTTTAACTTACAGGCGCATGAAGCTAAAGTTGACCACCCACCCAACACTTCTGAATCAGATTTGACTCGATAGGTTTCAGTTCATGTTAGTTAAATGATTATATCAAAGTGGAGGACATGGTGGTAGACTTGGCAGAATTTTAGGTGTTGGAAGTCATACAAAGATATGACTTTAGACTGCAAACGAAGGTGAAGAACCACCTTCTCTTGACCTAACCCCATGAAAGAATCAGGAAGACCTCAGATTTGACCCATTTTAATATTCAACTTGGATAGATATGCTTCTGATTTGGGTGTAAAGTGCATTAGTCAATGGGATTTCTTCCTAACCCTTTTTCTTCCAACTTCAGAAGAATAGAAAAGCAGCGCCAGTGTCTCGAGAAAGGGAATAATCAAAACGATTTGAATCAAGTTTGGGTTACTAAAGTCATGGTGTTGAAAGAGTTGGCGATCAAGATCTTAGGAAGCAGGCAGTACATAACAGATTGGAATTCTGATAAAGTCATAAAACTATAAATCAGATATCCCAAAACAGGCGTTGATAAATTACAGTCAAGTGTTCAGCGATTGACTTCCAAAGAAGATGCCGCCGACCATACTTGACTGTACTTACTTTACAAAGCATAAGTCTCTTCCACCATTTGCTTTACCTAAGCCACTGCCATTCATAGTTTGAGTTGAGAAAAAAAAAAGAAAAGATGATATCTGCATTCAAGATAAGCTTTGTTCGTGACCTTTTCTGGTCTGAAGCACCTCTCTTTAGGAGACATCTTTGCCCCAGATTTATTAAATAAATCCTTGTTTGACATGAACAGTCGCAGTCACTTGGTCAAATCATGCCTAATATTTTCCCTGCTCCTAAGTCCTAACTTAGTCAAACACTTCCTAGAGCCCTTAAAAAGTGTTACAATTATTACTCCAATCCCATTATTTTTTTAGTTAGATTCGTGGTCGTGGTCGATACTTAAGACATGTTACGAGGAATGCGATATGTTTACCAAAAGACAAAAAGTGGGTCAAGTTGAAAGCTTCCCCAGTTTCAATTTACCGACCACATTATCTTAGATGACCATACTAAAAATTCTTGTCTATTAATGAACTGCATGCACTGCTACCATTGGTATAGTAAACTTCAATCATTGCTAAGTTGGCCATGGATAGATAGCCTCAGATATTCACCAAACTATACAACTAATTGGATATGCATGATTTTCAAATAGCTAGTATCAAATTGTCAGTTAAAATTAAATAAAATTAAAAATTTTAAAAAAATTACTAAATAAAATTTAATTAATTTATAAAACTAATATATTAATTAAAAAAATTATTAAATTAAATATAATCAAAATATTAATAATCAAAGTTAGCAGTTTAAACTTCAAACACAACAATAATACAATCCCATCTTTACAATTAGATGTTCTAGTTTCGCAAAAATCTACGGAACGTGATCTTCTGGCTCATTATTTTTGTCTCAATTCTGTCCCAATCTATCTCAATCATTTATTTATGTGGGTCATTATTCCTGTTTCAACTCTTCTCAATTTTTCATTTATGTTGATAATATAAATAAATGGTTAAGATAGGTTGAGAGAGATAGGGTAGGACAGAGTTGAAACGAAATATAAGGAAGGGAAAAATCTTCAACCATGATACTCAATTCATTTATTTTCTGTCTTTGTTATAATATTTAGTTAAGGTTTTTAATAACTCAAATTTTATTAGAACTGAATTAATAAATAATATTTAAGATCATTCTGAAAATAAAAAATTGAAGATAATAATTTTTTCAATTAAATAATTTAAGCGAATTGGAGCCAATTCTGGTGAGATTGACTTTTGGGGGGTGAAACCGTGAAAGAGAACAGCTGGTTATCACTGAGTGAAAAATACTTGTCAGAAGTCAGAATCTCCGGAGCAGAGCATTCACAAAACCAAATCCATATGTCACTCATGACTCCTATGATCTTTCACCACTGCAAAAATCCCCGTGAAGGATTGCATGTCAATTCACACATATTTGATCTCCTTTTGTGCGAATTGAACTATGACTAACCAAGTAAGTAGTAACCATACCATAAGCTCTGGTAACTAATGGCTTTGGGGTTGGTTCTAAACCCACGTGTCTTAAACGAAAAGAACAGGTAGGCTACCCCCAATTTGGCTTTATTGTATAATGGGTTTTTGAAAGATGTCACTGCTCGAGGTCCATAGGTTCCAAACCAAAGAGACCAAAACTAAGGATATATAAAAAAAAAAAAAGAAGATGGAGACCCTGTGAGGGAAAAGGACAGGAGCAAAATACCTCTACATTTCCCTCTCCCACTAAATAAGTACTTTCTAAAGAGCTTGTAACACAGCCAAATCTCCAGTCAATTTCTATCATTATTATTAAATCCATGCCCACAAATAAAGAATCCTCCAACTTGATCCACATAAAGCAACTGCTTCCTGAAAATTTTATTCCATCTTTGAAAGACTTCCTTGAAATCTTCTCAAAGCACATTTGTGGTCCAATTCTCACTTAATCTCATATTATTAGGCCTTTTCAAATTCCGTGTAATACTAAATCTTCTCGTATCCCGCCCGCATATTTCTTATATTATTAAATCTTTTCAAATTATACGCTACTTATTATTATTGTTAATTATCCAAAGATACGTCAAGAGTCTCAAATTCGAGCTTGACAGTTCATTCAATGTGATGACTCCTTATGTGAATTAGACACTAAGCTGCTTTTTTTAAGAATTAAGTGAACCATGATTTACCTCCTTACCTCTCTGTCCGTCTAGAATGTACGGACGTCTATGATAGGCGATTGATTCTACGTTAATTGAGCGTCAAAAGATGTTAAATTTCAAAGGAGAGGATATTCTGATTTACCAAATGACTTCTCATCTCAACCATGCGAACCGTTTAAGAGAGTTTGGAATATAAGGAAAAGTTGAGCTAAAAAAAGGGGTGAAGAACTGAAGATTGAAGACCATGCCCGCATTGAAAACTAAAGCTATGTTTGGGTAAGAGAGGATCTAAAAAGCCACATCCATTTACAAAAAGTTGGAGAAATGAACCAAAGTGGGGGGATATTCGCATAAGTGACAAAAGCCCATATCTTCTCATTCCTCTTTTTCCACTATCCCAAAATCCTCCATTAGTTGAGAACTAAGACCCCAAAATAGAATAGGATAGGCACCTTTCTTTCTTTTACTCCCTACTGTTATAGTCTTTCTTCTCTTCTTATGGCTATTTGCTAGTAACTAGTACAAGAATAACATTAAAACTCTCTAGGGTCGACAAAAATGGACGAGTCAGGGGGTGATTTGGTCCAGTCACCGACAGACCCGTCACTGTAGTCCTCCCCCAGCCTCTTGATGCACCACAAGTCCTCGGCGCACGATAGCATTTTCCAGTGGGGAATTGCTAACCTCAGCGGTTCGCGACTTGACACCTCCGTAGCAACCACCCCACAGCCACGCTTCTTGGCCAGGTTGTGCGCGTGCGCACACAATGCCCTCATCATTTTCACCGCTTGTGGTCCTTCGCCTCCCAAACCGTACATAAAATGAAGCCCAAACGGCTTGAACACATCGGGCACCGACGGTAACCTCAGAAACGGCAGCGCCTTGTCCACCATTCTCGTCGTTTTGACGAAAGTCCGCTTCATGCGCGACGCGCCACGTACCTCGAGCATAAACACGTCCTTACAGTTCCACACACTCAGTACGGCCCACGACTCTGGCGGGTTGGCCAAGAACCCAGCGGACCCGGACCACGACCCGGGCCCATATCTGCCACGTGGCACAGCCAGAAATGTCCCCAGGCTGAGCTTGTTATTGAGGACCGAGTCAATGTCGCGCGGAAAGAACTCGGTGGTGGCGAAGCGACGACGATACAGTAGCACGGCGTCGTGCGGGGCAAGTTCGATGATCGTTACCCGTTTTGAAACGGCGACTCTGTGAGCAAAAACGGGGTTGACCAGGATTGAAGGAGTACGGAACTTGGAGTACCCGCATTTGTCGGTGAATAGCTTAACGGAAGCTTGGTTGTCGTTTTCAGTTGCCAGGTAGGAATATTCAGCGCCGTTTTGGCGAAACCACTCCTCGATCTCTCTTACTAGCTTCAGGCCTATTCCCATTCTCCTGATTACAACAGATAACAGATTTAATAAAGGGTAAAAAAAAAAAAAACCCGAATTATATATTAAAAAAGTACCAATATTAAATATGGTTGAAATGAGTTGAGAAGGGTTTAATGATTATTCTTATGATTACAACTCGCCAATGATTGCGAAAGAGTGGTAAGCACTCACCGGTGAGAGGGGGAGATACGAAGGCCTAAGATGTAAGCGGCTTTGGTGTAAACAGGAAGAGGGGCTTTGTGATAGTTGGAAGTGTTGGTTTTCACATTGCGACAGAGCTTTTTCCCGCATGTAACGGTTTTGATGCAACCTCTTACCATACCCACTATTTCTCCACCCAACTCAGCCACCTATGTTCAATACCAATCACACATATGAAACTTGGGTCAGGCTCCGATCGACATGTATGTTTGCTTAGATTTTAATGTAAATGAAGAACAGAACAACCTTGTTTAAGTGATAAGAAAAAGAAAAGATTAAAAGGGCCGGGTGGTGTAGAAATTTATATACAGAGGACAAAAGAGGACAAGTTAGTGTGGTTTGAGGGTCTGTACCAGCATGAGAAAAGCAGGAGAGTGGCGGACCCTGCAAATTGGGTCACCCAAGAGGTCGGTGAAGAGAGAGAGCTTCCCACTGGGACCGACTTCACACCTTCTCTCCACTTCTTCCACACCCACTCGGTCTTTTCTTGGATCAAACTCTCTCACCACTATCAGTCCTCCTGTTGTTGATGACGACGATGACGATGACGATGAAGTTGATGATGATCGCTCTACTGCCATATTATTACCGTAATTTTAACAATATGTGCTTAACAGTTATATAAGAACCACCTCCAGCAACACAAATGTACCCAGATGATTCAAGTTCCCTAATAAAGATCAAATCTTTAAGCAGGTTTTGAGATAGCCCACGAAGCAGGAAGACGGTGAAAAGATGTCTAACGTGCGAAAGAAGAAAGAAGCCAATAGATGGCCTATATGGGAAAACTTTGGAATTAGAGAAATCAGAGAAAAAAAGATAAGATCTTTGATCAGTTCTTCTCACATAATCATCACGATAACTCCACAACAGACGCCTAATATACGTGTATACCAAGAACAACAAGGAACAAAAACCCAGAAGAAGAGGAGAAGAGTAACAGCGACGTCTACGAAGCTAAAGAGTTGCCTCTGTACTCAGTTCTGTATGGAGGAGTTGATTTTGATGCTTTGCTCAGTTAGTGAGTGATTCATCATTGCAGAGGTACAAGTGCTCTTGTGGTGCCTCTCTATATATATATACACTTGCAGACTTGGTGACTTTTCTCTTTTAATACATTTTTCTGGTTTCAATTTCATATCTTTATCCTTCTCTTTTTTAAAATTCAGTGGCCTTTTGAAGTTCCAATCTCTTCTTCTCTCTTTACACTTACTTTTTCTCTATATATAAAAGCTATAGTAGTAACTAATACTACTGTACATTCTAATACTAATAATCAGTTATGGTAAATGATTACCATATTAAAATGGGAATACAAAAGGAGTTAGAGAAAATGAAATGAACAAGGAACGGAAAATCTTAACTGAGGATATTAAAAGGATCCTAAAAGAGAAAATGGCGGCTGCGGCTGCGCAGTGTCGTGGATGTCGTTTCTCTCCCTCAGTTTTAATCATTAATTTCTGTGAAAGGAGGCGTTGCCATCATGACCCCATTCGTAATCATTACCTTTTTACTCCGGTTCTTTTTTTTTTTTCTTTCCCCCAATTCACATCCATCATCATTATCATCTTCCCCAATATCATAACGCCATCATTCATGATCATCGTCACTGTTTTTACTTTGTTAACACTACTGCTCCACCAACTCTTACAAGCATTCCTAAGTAGGAGGAGGTATATCTTCAATGCTCGTTGAATAGGCAATTTAATTAAGACATTTTGGTTACTTACCGTGTGTTCTAAGCGGATCTTAATTATAAGAAGACATCTTTAACCTATTTCATATCTAAACTAATATTTACTCAAGCTGAATAGGTTCTTTAAAGGAAGTAAAATTTTGATTCCAAATTTTAAACGACTACATACATAAGGAAATGCACAAACTGAAAAAAGCCTCGTTGAAATTTTAATAAAGCCTTATTCGTATAAATGGAGTGACCTCTTTTTTCTGGTGGTTGATAATGAAATCAGCCAGCAAAAAAACATTAAGATTTTAAAGATCAATGCAACAATTGTCGTAAAATACAGTTATAATTCAACAGTTACTTGGAATGCTCTCCTCATGTGAGAAAACCATACGTTATTTGTATTATTCAAAAACCCCGTCCATATTACTGTTGAAGATTTCTTGGTTGACTACCAGCCAAATCACCAGGCTCGACCTTAAATAAGGCCAGGTTAGGCACCTGCCTAGGATTCACTTTGATGAAAAAAAAAAATATTTTATCTCTTTCCATTTTTTACAAGAATCTACTTTTAACTCTCGTAAACAACCAAAAAAAAAAAGCAAATTATGAACTTTTTTGTTTTTACTTTACCTAAGGCATAAAGTATTAGGAAAGGGCCTACAAACTACTTAGGTATCAGGTCCAATATGAATAAGATCATATAATAATTAAAAAAATGAGCATCGTGAAAATACATCTCATATTCAAAAAAATAAATGAACAATTTTTGAGTTTTTTTTTTAGATCTTGTCTACCTAATTAAATGTGTATCTATCCATAATAGAAACAGTAAATATTTGCCCACGAAATGTTAGTGGATTACTAAACTTTAAGTAATTATTATACCATGAAGTAAGATTATAACATTTCGATAACCATATCATAAAATAAATAATAGTAAATAAAAAGTTATGATAACATTATGTTATGAAAAAAAGGGTGACTAAAAATAATTAGATCTAAATATTAATATATAATAAACATCTAATTATCTCTAATTATATTCTATCTAAATATATATAAATATTATAAGATTAATTAAAAAAACCTCAGACTTTGTTCAATTTTGTAATTATAACTCAAAATTTTAAAAGTGAAAATTAAATATTCTAAATTTCAATTTTCTTCGATTATAGTTCAACGTTAGTATCTCTAATAAGTTTGTTAACATAACTTGCCACATGTTTCAAAAACCCTAAATACTTATACATGTCAGACCAAATTAACATAAGCAATGAAAATTTACAAAAACTACGTCATTTAATAACATCACTAAAGCTACGTAATTTTGGGGAATGTAAATCAAATAAGTTGCCCTTTGTTCTCGCACAGCCCTTCATTCTCGCATTTCACCAAGCTACTTTGTTCACTCTAGCATCACACTAAGCTCTTTAGTTCGTTAATTATGTTAATATATAAATGTTTAAGCTTTAAAAAATACGTGATAAATCACGTCAACAAACTTAGCTAGAATGACAAAGCAAATACAAGTATTTGTAGCATAGTAAACATGCATGTGTTCTTCATCATTAATATGTTTACTCAAAATAATTGTGACCACTTGGAAGAATAAATGATTGCTTGATAGTATGAATACATCTGAAAAATCTTAATTGATTAGTTCCAAATAACCCCACCCAAATTATGGAATAGAGGATTATACCAAACCTACCTACAGTGAGTCACTGATTATATCATTTATATATTCGCAATTCAATGCATAGTCTCTCGAAATCTTTCCCCTTTGCCTTCAATTACATCTAAAATTGATCTGTAGACCATATTATGTCCATCCTTCATTGATTATCTGCAGATTCCATTATCAAGAAATTGCCACGAATTCTTGTACCAATTTCTCTTTATACATCACTAATTCCTCAAGCATAGATCGACTTGTTGTTTAACAACTACCTGTAGTGATATATTCTGCCTTTACGGTCGATAGTG